>VZRN01003245.1:1785627-1799883 GCA_013397935.1 Dasyornis broadbenti | reverse complement strand
CCTTCCGCACCTTACACGCCTTCCGTGCCTTCCATCCTGTATATTTAAAATATTCTTTTACCTTTGTCCAAACTGTTATGACTCTTTGTACACTTAAATACACAATATCTGTTGCTGCTGCTTTTTAAATAATTGCCAATGGGTTTAATTTTTTTTTCGCACGAACATAGTTTTGCATTGTAAATATATTATGAATTTTCATAATGAATGAATGTATAAAATAATTAAAGGTTAACCCTCTTGCCCAGGAAGTATATCAAGTCTTTTAAATATAATTGCTCCATAGAAAATGACCAAAAAACATTTGAAAGATATCATTTACAGTGGAAAAAGGTATAATTATATTTAAACTTGGTAACATGAATACATTACACACAGAATATACTGACTTGGTCAGCATAATGCAAGAAAGTATTTGCATGCTTATCTATGATTGAGTACTGCTGCTGAATTACTAACACAGTGAGTGCAAGGTTTTAAAAAATTAAGTAAATAACAATAAATACTAAAGATATGTGACCAGAACAAAGGTCACAGGTTACTGCAAGAGGAAAAACACACATTGGAACAGATACACAGCAACCATCAGAACTGACACAGTAGCAATAAATCTTTCTCATGTAAGGTAGATGTGCTACAAGCCACATTTTTCTCTGGGAACCCTAAATAGTTGGAAGAGTGTAGTCATTTAAAACGTTTTTCTCTGGGAACCCTAAATAGTTGGAAGAGTGTAGTCATTTAAAGACATTTAAATAATGTGCTATTGTGAACACTTCAGACTAACAAAGCAACATATCTAAGAACATAAACTTTGCTCCAATGAAATGTGTTTAGACAAGTGATACTTCAATGGAAGGCTGAAGAAGTGCAGGTATATCTGGCATGTCCATGGCTTTTATATTGTTTCAGAGTGTTTAGAAGTCACTGCAGTGCAGTGTTGCAAACACAATTTTTAAATAGGATTCATGATTGTTTTGATGAGAAGGAGCTACTCTGCTATATCTCACTACAAAAATTGACATTGAACTTTCTTCAGTTACTTTTAAATTAGTTCAATAAATTCAATTCTTTATTTAGTTTGATGCATTCTTTCTCTTTTTTTTTTTTTTTTGCAAATTTTCCTTTTTGATTTTTTTCTTTTGCAATTTTTCTTTTCCTTCACATTGTTTTCTAAACTTTTTTGGGGGTGTGTTCTTCTGTCTAGAGTGATGGTGTTTCTCTGTCTCATCTTTTATCTTCCTTCAGACATGCTCCTTCATTTCAGCCCAACTGCTAAAGCATTTGCAGGTTCTTTATTCTTTACCCATTCAGCACAGAAATACTTTGCTCTCACTTTAGAAAATTAATCTTCTCTGCCCTACAGATTGACCGATCTCTCTTCTTCCATTCAACTTCACAGAAGCACAGAATTACAGAATTGTTAGTGTTGGAAAGGACCTCTGCAGATTATCCAGTCCAACCCTCCTGCCAAACAGGGTAACCTAAAGCAGGTTGCACAGGAGCATGCCCAGGTGGGTTTTGCATGTCTCCAGAGAGGGAGATTCCATGACCTCCGTGGGCAGCCTCTTCCAATGCTCTTCCACCCTCAATATAAAGAAGTTCTTCCCCATGTTGAGGTGAAACTTCTTATGTTTTAGTTGATGGCCACTGTCCCTTGTCCTGTCACTGAGCACCATCAGAAAGACTCTGCCACCATGTTCTTGATACCCATGTTGGAGATGTTTGTATGTATTGATGAGATTCCCTCTCAGTCTTCTCTTCTCTAGACTAAACAGCTCCAGCTCCTGCAGTCTCTCCTCTCAAGAGAGATGCTCCAGACCCGTCATGATCTTTGTTGCCCTTCACTGCACTCTCTTCAGTTTCTTTGTCTTTCTTGTACTGAGGAGCCCAGAACTGGACACAGCACTCCAGATGTAGCTGCACAAGGGCCAACTAGAGGGGGAGGATCACCCCTCTCAGTCTGCTGATCACACTCTTCAGATGCACCTCAGAATATCACTGGCTCTCCTGCCGCAAGGGCACAGTGCCAGCTCATGTTCAACTTGTCATCCACCAAGACTCCCTGGTCTTCCTCCACAGAGCTGCTCCCTAGTAGGTCAGTCCCCAGCCTAGTAGTTGGGGTTATTCCTCCCCAGGTGCAGTACCCTACACTTGCCCTTGTTGAACCTCATTAGGTTTCTCTCTGCCCAACTCTCCAGCCTTTCAAGGTCCTGTTGAATGGCAGCACAGCCTTCAGGTGTGTCAGCCACTCCCCCCAGTTCCATATCATCAGCAAACTTGCTGAGGCTGCATTCTGTCTCTTCATCCAGGTCACTGACAAACAAGTTGAATAAGATGGGACCCAGTAACAATCCCTCTGGAATACCACTGACTACAAGCCTCCAAACGGATTCTATTCCACTGATTGCAACACTCTGAGCTTTGTCATTCAGCCTGTTCTTGATCCACCTCACTGCCCATTCATCTAAAACACATTTCCTGGGCTTACCTACGAGGATATTACATGGGAGATGGAGACTGACAAAAGCCTTGCTGAAGTCAACATAGACACCAACCACTGCTCTCCTCTCATTGACCCATCCAGCCATGTCATTATAGAAGGCTTATTAACTGGTCAAGTGGGATTTCCTTGCGGAATCTATGCTGACTACTCTTGATGAGCTTATTTTCTTCTGCATGCTTGGTGATGACCTTCAAAGGTGATTACCTTTCCAGGAGGTGGAGTGTGGCTCACTGGCCAGTAGTTTCCTGGGTCCTCTTTCTTGTTTACATGTACTGCTGACTAGAATTGCTTCATGGAGTTCCTACCCTAGAAATTTACTGTTGTAATCCGATTTCTGTCTTTCAGTCTTCACTGAAAATGTTTGTAATGATCAAATCTTAAAGTCTTTCCCCAGCCATTTTCTCTAAACCTAATTCCATGCAAAAGTATCCTTAATGGTTTTGCTGAAATACTGAGGCTAAGACTGGCAAGTCAAGACCAATCTGTTATATCAATTTTCCTGTTGTTATTTTGTAAAAAGCCTTTAGATTTGTGGTTGAAATAAATAATAAGTTTTAGATATTATGTACGATTATTCCTCATGAATGTGTCATAAAAATATTCTTCAAGTTAACTAATTACTGCAGTTCTTTCATCATGGTATAAAGAAAATATAAATGTACATTGCTTTAGAAAATTTATTCAAGTACCATATTCCTGTGTGGAAATATGTGACCATTGTGTGTTTGTGTTTAACGGACAAAGAGAAATTCTGGAATACATTTTTTTAGAAACGGGGGAAAGTTTTTTTGTTTCACATAATCATATCTCAAATTCTATCATTTCAAGCATTTTAAAATTAAAGGAACATGGGGAACAAAGACTTATTATCCTCTGAAGCTAATATAGGCTGGTACAACTATGTATAATATTTTTCCCACTTATTATATACATAAATATCCTTCTGATATGTAAATAAGGAGATAAAGAGGCAGAGGGATAAGTACATGTTCTCCTATATGGAATGATCAGGGCAAAGAACACTAGAAATATACTGTCAGTTTGGTGTAAGCCCAAATATACTGTTTTGTCTGGAGTACACAAACAACTATTTTAGGATGATTTCCAGTCATTTAGGTGGGAAAAATATCTCCAAGACTTGTGGCTTATATATGTTCTCTCTATGTTTGAGGTTTGACCACAATCAGCCTATCAATCAAAAATGTGACCATAAAATAAAGACAATATAGATGTTAGGTTATGTGACACAATGATCATCTCCACACAGAGAAAGGAGCCAGTCAAAAACAGACGAGAAACAAAGAGAAAGAACAAAGGAGAGAAACAAAGAGAAAAAAAGAAAGAGAAAGAAGAACTTGAAAATTCCATAAGCTGTTACAAGAAAATGATCAGACAGTGAAAGGCAGATCTCCAAACAGACATGGACACTCACACAGAAGAGCAGAAGCAGAGGGCAGAGTCTCTGTGCCCCTGACAGAGACAGAGACCCTATCCTGGACCTCCAGGGCTGTCACAGAGAGCAGCAGCCCCACAAGTCAAATGAAATCCAGCCCTGTTAGTCTCTGGGGCAACACACATATTGAGCAGTCCCTGCCCTTGGGATATGACCTGGGGTGTGGCCCTCATTATGATGTGCCAAGGGAGGTCATTACGGCATTAGGCAAGGCTTGTTACAGCATGTTTAGAGGTAAGATAAGGTAAGGAAAGGGTGGCATTAAAGTGGATGTGGAGGAACAAATGTGGGAAAATAAAGGCACAAGGGGATAATAAGGTCTGGTCATTTGTAATGTGTGCTGGTCAGAATGCTTGTCTAGCCCTGCCCTGGTGAGCGCAGTCTGTTCTGTCTTCTAGTTAAACACCATTTCTAACTCATTTCCTGAGACAAGTCTCCCTGCTGCGCACTTGTGCATGTATGAGGGCTGGAGTGGGTCAGAGGGACCAGCCTGTTGTGTGTCTAAGGTGCCAGCAGCTGGAGAGAGTGTGCTAAAGAAGTCAGAGTGTGATCACTAGCAGAGATCAAACCAGGCAGTTCCGCAAATAAGTAACGTGGCCTGGGAGCAACGAGTGCGACTATGTTCCTTGGAACAAGGAGACTGGACAAGAGGGACCACAACAGTGTCCAGCCGACATGCCAGAGAGACAATGGAATCTGGTGGTAGATGGAGAGACCTGTTCACATGTGGGTGTAAATTGTAAACTTCCTAAAAACACTGAAACAGCCTGTCTTTTTTAGGACATGCTCCTTTAAATGCCGTAAGTTTCTGTCGACAATCGTGGAGATAGAATCTTCTGTCAAGATAAACCACAAGAACATGTTTCCATATTCCTTTGGGCAGATTGTCTGACTTAAATTTGGAGGACCACATCTAGTAAACTCCCTAAGGATATTTTTACCACCGCCACTTCTAATGTGGTTAGATTTAGAATACATGAAGCATTAAGGCAATATGAGCTTCAGAGTATTATAAACTGCAGGGGAAAAAAAAAATGCAGTAGCTTTATCTGATACAAGCAGAATTTGCAATGAGGAAAAAACATCCTAGAAATGTCAATTAATGATGAGTCCTTCTTTCAAAGATTTATCAGACCCTAAGTGAATTGTTGGTATGAATTTTGCTTTCTATATTCCAGATGAATATTTTAATCATCAAGATATGATCTCAAGCTCTCTAGAGTAAAATTCATGCTTAACAGTTTTATAGACATTCCAGTAGACAGAAGAAACTGAAGAAAAGTTGACTAGTGGCTAGGGAATAGGGATGAATTTTACTCAGAAAGAGAAAAATCCTTTATCTGTAGGACTGTATCCATTCTGGGTTGATTATGGCTTTTTATTTTATGAAGAAAAAAGCAAGTTGTTGTTATAATTTTATTTTACACTTCCTCGGAAAAAACTTTAGATTTATAAAGACATTTCTTTTTCTTTGTTATTATACTTTTACACAACATGGAAGTGCTGTAAATGGGCATTGGAAGTCACATTATTAAAAACTTAAAAGGAAATAATGTCCAGTTAAAGTAGAAAATTGACCTAGGAGTTAACACTGTATGCCATTACTAACAGATCATTGTTAGTTATAAATTTATTTGTAACACATATTCCAGATGTATCTGGCACATGGATTTTAATGATTCATGTTTAAAGAAGAGTAAACTATCTTTCTCTTGATAAATTTGCAAACTATGAAAGCCTTCCTAGTTCTTGTTAACCTAATATTTAGCAGAAACAGTATTGAATACTCCTATTATGACATATATATTGCAGAGGGTGAAAGCTTAATTTTTCTCTAAATTTAATTTTTTATTTGAAAATAGCTTCTCACCATCACTTCATAATACATTCCTACTTCTAAAATATTAATTTTCCACACATTAAGATGTCACAGTAATTTGTATTCATTACTATCTATTATTTATATAAAATGCAGTGAATTCTGAGAGTTGACATAGTAAATGGATGTCAACTATAGCAACATTAAGAAGGCTGTTTTGGGAAGGAAGGCTGAGTGGTTCATGATTTATTTCTTAAAATCCCTGTATTTTTCTCTGTAACACAATCCTTTGATGTTATGATTTAACTCTATGTCGAGTCCATAAAACACTGAACCCGTGCAAATGGCTTTAATGGTATTAACAGAGAAAGAAAAAAAAAAAAAAGTAAAAATAATTGAGTCATCTTCTTTCCTGAAAATGGCTACAATAAGGAAGTGGTTCAATAATATGCATGCTGTCTCTCTTCAGTACTAAAGAAAGATATTAGTCAACACTAGGTTTGATTCTACTGCTCTTTTTTATTTACTTTCTGAATTTCATTTATTACTCCATGTTATCTAAATAAATAGTTTCATTACCCAGAAGAGTTTATAGTGCTCAGCTGAAAATGGGTATTCACTGAGAGTCTGAGGAGAGAGATTTGAATCCATTCCTAATTGACACAATGCTTAACAAATCTCATTTAAAGTGAGTTACTTTCTGCAATGAATATTTGATATTTTGAAAAGTCTAGCAATAGAACCTAAAGTGTGGCTACAGAAATATTCTTAACATTTAAGCCTGCAGGCTGCAATGATAACCAGTGGCATAGTATAATGCGTGCCTGTACACATGTGCACTTAGAATTTTCATGTCAAGGGGAAAAAAACAATTAATTGCTTTATTAGAAAAGAAGTGGCCATTTTGCCAGAAATGCTTATATTCAAATTTGTTTCAGGTTTACATCTTTCCTGCAACACAATGTATAAGTAGGAGCTCACAGGTAAGAAAATGTCATTTCCATTGCTAGCAAAGCAATGAAGAGATTATCTAAAATTGAGAATGTTGTTTTCTTCAAAATTGTTTGTTAATATTTATGTCAACAAAAATAATACAATAATGAATATATAAATATATATAAGAATTATGGATCATTTGGTTTTTAAATTTTGAAGACATTTTTCTTTTCATTTTCGGCATACAATTAATTGTCCTATGTGCAATGGTTTTGGACATACTGCAAAGATATACTGATTCCAGTAGGAATGTGTTGGCTGAGGAGACAACATTAGGTGTTCTAGCTGAATGCATCCTGCCACACCACGGAAATTTTTCTGTGATTTTCAAGCCATTTCATCTGTATTAAACACTAATTCTAGAAACAGATTATCATTGGCTGAGGCCAAAGCTAATCTATTTCTCAGAAAACACCACTGTATCTGAACAAAGAGTAGATGGATTTCTACTGACTCTAGATTTTGCTAGCAGATGAGTTAATGAATGAGAGCTATATCTTTGTAGCAAAAGCATATGATAACCCCTGTACTGGTCCAGAATTTAAGATACAAGTGTTCAGGAAACATCTACAGGTTAATATGGAGCTTGCTTTCAAAAAACCCCCAAAATGTCAACGGCAAAACAAATGCCAATAGAATGGCAAAACCTCATTGATAAAAGCATAAATTTACCATTTAAATAGAATTTTCAAAGTTAAATATTCTGATTCCTTCTTCTACTTCAAGAATAGGAATTATAAATTAAGCCAACTCTTATAATCACAACACTAATCTAGGATAGTCTACAAGGTTTGTTTATAACTCTGTTCTTGCTGTTAATTGAACTCCAAAAATTCTTGATTATAGAATCTTTATAGTATCTGTCATTATGTATTGTCTATTTCAATTTTTATTCCATTTTCTTCAGATATGCTTTATATTTTATTCCATAAATTTACTCTACTTTGAATTAAAAGCTAATTATATTTTCATTCTTCATTTTCTACTTTTTTTCCTACTTTGTGTCCTGAAGTAGCAGTCATTTTTTACAAAATAAACTTATCAAAAAGGCCAGGTCATTGTTGAGATATTTTAACCTTCTCTTCCAGCAAAAACATGGACGTGAGAAAAGACTGATTTAACATAAGTAATTTTTCCTTCTGTTGCTGAGTAGGAAGACAAGAAACGATGCTCATATTTTTCCTGTTTAATTTAAAATTAAACATAGAAAAAATATGTATAGAAAAAGAAATATCCAAATTGCAGAACCAAAGAGGCTGTTTAAATGCAAATTTTGGCTTTAATTCATATTATATTTATAATTCTCAGGTTCTAATTTCTAGCTTTGTATTGTTTCCAATGTTATTGCAGTGCATTTATATGTAATTGCAAATAAAGCACATGATGGATCATTTGAAAGGTAAGGGTTTGGTAGTAGGAGGAGCTACTAGAGTTGACTTCTGTTGAAGCTGCTGGAAGCTTACCCCATGTCCAGTAGAGCCAATGCCTGCCAGATCCAAGACTGATCTGCCTCTCTCCAAGGTCAGGCCCATCAGTGTTGGCAGCAGTGCCTCTGGGGTCACCTGAAGCACAGGTTTCTGAAGAACTAGTCAGTGAGAAGGACCCATTTGGAGAAACCCATGGAGGATGGTTTCCTGTGGGTGGGACCTTAACATTGGAGCAAGGGAAGAGCATGAGAAGAAATATGAGGCAAAGACAATCCCCCCTCCCTGTCCTCTTGAGCCAAACAGAGGTAGAGGTAGAGATATTTAGTAGAGGGATAGGGGGATAGGTGTTTTGAGCTTTGTTTTTATTTCTCATTATCCTACTCTGATTTGATTTGCAGTGAATTAAATTAATTTCCCTAAGTCAATTCTGTTCAATCAGTTCCTAATCGTAGACCTTAAGTATAAAAAACCACCCCTTTTACTAACCTTGCTTTAAAATTGCTATTTTTTTCATGGAGAATTGTTATTCTTCCGAAATCAGTGACCCAGTTCAAACTTCAAACTACTAGAACATGACTGATGTGCGAGAGTGACATTTGTGAGAAAAATAAACAGGACTTATATGTCATAGCAAAACTTTTATGTCTTGAGTTTGGATATTATATAAACCCCTAGAATAGATGTAATGAATGTTAATTACTGGGTGCCTTCTCAGATCATAGTGTAGCTTAGGGCGCAGGATGCACCACCACAGTCCGCCCAATGACTAAAGCCAGCTTCTCCGGGCCTTCTATTTGTTTTTCTTTGAATAAATCCAAATTACAATAATAAATAAAGCAGAGATTTTATTCCACAGTGCCTACCAGTTAATGCTTGCATGTGAGTGTACATGTGTTTCCTCTATGGAGCACTTCAACTGGAAGACGCTTTGAGACATCTCAGTGTGGAGAGGCTGTTGATCTTTAAATTGCATTAATGCTTTCTGTATGGTTACACAGGTACATTCAAAAGAGAGATTAAATTTCTGCCACAAGATCACATATGCAAAACTCTCATTGTTTTACAAGTTTATCTGCCTTCCAAGGCTACCCCAAGAAAGTAGGAAGAATCAATCTTTGTTAAAGATACTGAATTTACAATCCAAAAACCTAAGCCCAAAAACTAATTTCCAAACCTGCTTTTTGGAAACATTCCAAGGGCAGATCAACTTAAATACAGTGGTTCTTGCACATAAAATATTAATTAAAAAATCATTCCCCTGGCAATTTTGGGAAATTCAGCACCTGAAAAAATATTCCATTGTAAAATTATAACATTTCCAATAGATTATAGTACAAAACCAAATTACTGGTCCCCTATACTAGTCTTAGCATTTATTTTACTAATATTTTTGGATCAGATTTTCGCCTGGTCTCTGTAGCAGACATGGAGGGGCAGTGGTCAAGGGCTTTTTAATTTCTCCCACATCTTGGAATTTGTTCCTCAGCTTGCGGTATATTCTCTGTTCTCAGATCTGACATCCTCATACCTAACTGAACTCTGGATGAGTGCAATTCTTCATTATACCCTCCTGTGTACGGCAGAGGTACCATTTAAATTTGGTACACTGAAGAAGGATTACAATCAGAGTCCCATTTGTTAGCTTACTGACAACACAGCTTGGTTGTATCTTTGCATGCTTCCAGTATTTAGAAAAAGGTAAAGAAAGTAAATAAGTGTTTGTTCTCTCCCTGCTTCCTTCAAACAAATGAATAATTAGGTAAATAAAATTATTCCCTAGGGCACCATAAGGCAACTTAGTGCTCTGGCTATGATGGAGCACTTTGCCTAAAAACAGTGCAATGTTAATTATAAATGTTTAAACAATTTGCAAAAAATATCTTGTTCTATTTCCTTTAATATCAGGATAGAAATGCACATGTGTATACATGTAAAGCTACACACGTTTACATAAAACCCCTAAAACTGTAGATAACCAACCCTTTCATGTATTGCAAGATAAAAATATTTTTAAAAATGTCTTTCGGGTTTTCAAAAATATGATTAATTGTATAATAGAATTTGTATTACAATTTTTCTACATAGTGGTTATGTAGCCCTGGAAGACCTTAGCTCCAAATGTCAGGTAAATGATGCTGTACCAAGTGTTATTGTTTTGGATGTTATTGATTATCAAACTTGTACTGTAGTGTTTGAGTTAATTTAATGTATTTCTTTTTGTATTTTTTCTAGCTAATTCAAGAGAACACAGTTCTCTTCTCCCACTTGAGAAACAGTCCACTGCTTGCTACATTACAGGAATAAAAATGAATATAAATAAACTGATAAACATGAACTTGCAATGTTAAGTTTCACCTAGCTGATGATGACCTAGCACTACAAGAGAAATAATGCATGACTTGGAATGCACTTATTACTGTAAAATATTTTAGTGTCTCAGATGCTTTCAGATGTTAAAAGACATGAAGAACATATCATTATATAAATACATGTGCACATATCAGCAAGATATCCAGAATTTGCAATAAAAGGATAGAAAATTTCCCTCTTACTAAGAGAGTTGAAATACTTGACTGAATTATAAGCTATACATGCACTAACTGGAGGTTAAAATGTTTCAAGCCAGCTGTGTGTTAAATCAGGACAGTAACTTTCCTAACAAATGAAATATCATCTATTAAACAAATTTTGTGTAATTTTTGAGACATTGTTTATGACTTCAGTATGAAACTTGTTGAGGGGAAAAAAGCTATCATAAAACCTGCAGAACATGCAAATAATCTAAATATTTGTTTATCATAAGCTTTATTAACAAAAAAAGAGGTCCATTGTTTCACATTCATGGTAGGTGGGAATGCTCAGGCACCTCCCCTGCGGGTAGGGGACTCTTCCCCTGTCTTTTGCAATAGATTCTGGATCTGTTGCAACACTTGGATCATGTGCAATCCTCTGGTGGGAGGCCTCAGGAATGAGCCTGGGGGCTTTTTAGGGGTCTTTGATGGCTTTTGACACCTTCCAAGACATCAGAGCTGCCTCCCTCATCAGCGCACTTGAGTCAGTTATGTCCCATGAGACCTTCTCTTGGTGGGAGAGGAAGGGGGAATTTTACAACTGAACCTCGTGTAAGGAAGGACAATTACCATGGTAAAAGGCACCATCCCAGCTTGCAGGATTTGCGTGTTGTTGGTGTTAAAAATGGGCTTGTAGCCTCCTCTTTCTGTCTTGTGGGAATTGCCACCACACACCCAAAACCCCTCTTACCCCTCAAGGATACAAGCCTGGCCTCAGCAAAGCACCCTGGTACGTCCACAACTGCTTTGAGTCATTAACCATGAACAGTCCAGTCTCTCAGAAGGTGGAATTGTGCAAGAGTGGCTTGGTGGGCACCTGGCCACCAACCATGGTCAACAATTCCACATCCATAAAATAACTGAAGAATAATTAATTTCTTTGTTACTATTAGCAAAATAATATAAAACCATTTGACATTAAACCTCCTGGTCTGTAGTTTTACTGGCAAAATCTTTGAAAAGTGGAAACAAAATTAAACGAAATATCCAAAGTTATCTAAATAATAATTTTGACAGTATAAACCCAGCAGACTAGTTTTTTATCAGACCTCAACCTTGAATATTGAGATTGATTGAGACACTAGTCAGAATTTTTAAAAATTATTTTGTGTAAATGATATGGTGTTCAAAACCATTTATTTGCGTTTTTTTGTGTTCAAGACTTTTTTATAACAAAAACATTATCTCCCTCTGATAATAAGTAATGATAATTATTTCCACAACTGATCACCCTTAGTTGGCCAGGTTCTATTTAGAAAAAACTCTGCATCCCCACCTGTTTAGATTATTTTCCTAAAACTTTGAAGGTAACTAAGTTGAGTTTGTGCTTTATAACTATGGAAACAAGGCCAGCTGAACAGAAACCACTTTGTCAAAGACAGTTGCATAATAATGTAAAACAGCTCTAGCAATGAGTTTATGAGAGGATAACAAAAACAATAGAATGGACTGCAGTGGGACAGTGAGATAATATTTATCAGCATGACGGGAAGCAGTCTGAGCATATAGATTCGCTCACCTTTGTGAAGATCTGTTTTAAAGGGCACCACGGGAAAATTTCAATGAGGCATTTGAAGGAACATGATGCTGCATCTTTGTAGGCGTTAACAGAAATGAAGAACAAAGGTATTTAATCTAAAAGTGACCACATATGTGCTACAGATTTTGTGTCTTGGACTCTTTGATTGTAAGATTAACAGATGGTAAGTGGCCCAGGCTGTTACAAAGAAATCAAGCTATTTGTGCTGGGTATTACAAACAGGTAGAAATTTTCTACCTTGTAACTTTTTAAGGGCATTTTATTCAACAAAATTCTTGTTTTACAAAAGCATAGTCATGCTCATGATGAAAAACAGCAAAAATGAACTTCGGCTATTGACTCTTCCAAAACCCTCTCTCCTGGTAGATCAGTGGTTTATTAATAGTGAAATAAGACATCATTACTGAAACAAAAATAAAATTACCAATCAGTTTAGATTTTGTTGCCTAGGAAATACATCTGTGCTATAGTACTTGAGCTTACCAGATGAAATACAAGTGTAACTCTGTAAGAAGTTTCATATACATAACAAATGTATATGAGGTGATCAGTTTTTACTGCTACATAAACTTTTCTCTTTTTATGTTGAGCTCTTTAGTCTTATGTGATGTTCTAACTTTTTTTTCTTCTATAAATTTAAAAACTTTCATAGCTCAGAAAAATAACTAATTTACTGTGATACACAAGGTTAAATACCAATGACAATAATTCTTAATTAGTACAATAATACATTTATGGAATGTATTAAAGCCCTGTACAATCCAACCAGTAGAAGGATCTAGTTTCATGCATGTTTGAGTTCAATTTACATTTTGTGGGATATTACGTACCCTAAAAAGTAGCCCAGGAACTAAATAGCTACTGAGCAAGTAACTCCCCCAACCATGTCTGAGTATTTATAATGCAACCAGCTACAGTTGGAATGTCTTCTGTTTTGAGGAGATCCATGGTGTCAAACTTAATACTGTCATGTGCAATCCTACCATCCATGCTTAGCGCACAGAAAAGTATTTCTTAAAAGTTCTTCTGTGATTACATCTGGTAAAGTTTTAGTGAGGGATAATGCCAGTGTTCCCAGTGTAGAATCCATCTTTGAAAAACAGTTCAATTGAGCTGGGCAGAAATACGTTTTAAAACTAATTTCCAAGGAGCCAAGACTACCTGCAACTTAGGCAACATTCTACATTATTTGAAAGGCCTAGGACTATCTTATCTCCAAGGAAAACAATACAAATTGATGTCTCACAGGTTTCACATTCTTCTTTACAGGAGATTGCATGCACCCAGCATGATGAATAGCCTCTGATATACTTATTTTCTGTGAATTGGTCTAATCAGTGACCTAATAAAAAATTCCGACCTCAACAAGAGATTCTGGCCTTGAATCTCCCTCTTTATTTATGTACTCAGTGAATAATTTTTTTTTGTTTTATTATTCCACAGGGTGCCCAACATTTTTTGATTAAAGAGTAATCATTTCTCTATTCACTGTGTCCATACAAATCATGATTTTTTAGATGTGTAACATAACCTTTACTTCAAAAAGTTATTTTTAATTCTTTACTGTTTAGTTTATTTTCACATTTCATATTTCTAATCACTTATTTCTTCTGTCTTTGAATATTTTTACAGTGCAGAACTACCAACTCCTTTCAAGAACAAATGGCCAGAAAGATTGTAAAATTAGAGATGCGGATGATTTACATAGATTTACATAGTTTTTATTCACAGTTAATTTCTTAGTAATTTATAGTAATATATTTCTCTTTTTTATCTTCACCAATGTTTGACTATATCTATTTAGAAAGTTATGATTCTGAGGTGCTAATGTTTTTCTATGTAGTAATAGTTTAGAAATTATCCTTGTGCATACAATTACTTTGTTGAAAAATAGTGAAGAGTGAATTTGCGGGGTTCCCCCCTCTCGAATATACACTTTTTTTTTTTT
>VZRN01003245.1:1768122-1785602 GCA_013397935.1 Dasyornis broadbenti | reverse complement strand
TTTTTTTTTTTTTAATTAATTCATCCATCTATCAATATCATTAAATTCTTCCAGATCTTGTGTTTTGGTTCTCCTGAAAAACATTGTACCAGCAAATTTCAGTACTCACTAATCACTTTCTCTTCTGAATGATTTAGGTAAAAAGAATAATAAGAATTCCTGTAGAAATAGATGCAGCAGTTTGCAGTCAAAATATTTCTTTCTCTCTTTCTAAATATAAAAACTTTTGCTTTTACTTATAAAGCAATTTATCATTACTATGTAGGTGGCAAAGTTTTCTGTCATCTCTGGTTGATTTGTGTTTGTGTAAGGACAAAATCTAATCTTTAATTTAAATGTAAGCACTATGGGAAAAATTCTAGTAAAATCTTCATGGAAACAATAAACTAAAGGGGTTACGCAAAACAAGTTTTTGTGTCCAGATATGGAAAGTTTCCAAATTATTAATAATTAAGGAATTTAATCTTAAATGAAATTTGGTAGTATGGTCATGTGTGGTCCTAATAAAAACTGAGTAAGTAACAGACTGCTCCAAAACAGCAGGAGTATTCATGCAACCATAAAGGTTTGTTTTCTGTGCATGTATCATGCTTACATAAATAATATCATTGAATCTTGTTCTATTTCAAAATCCTCGAATTCCTTAACATGGCAATATTGTAGTTTATATAAAGCAAGCTCTATTTCAGTAACATGAAGTAATCTTAAAACAGCTGAATAAATATTTTATTTTCCCCAAAAAAAAAAAAAAATGACACATTATTCCTGAANAAAAAAAAAAAAAAGACACTTTATTCTTGAACATTCCAGGACACAAAGTGATATCTTTTCTTCCTACTATGTAGTTGATACAAAGAACAGGGACCAAAGTAAACAAGGAGAGATATTATTTTCAGTGTTCTCTAAATAATTCAGAGGAAATTCGATAAAGAAGAGATGTTATCTATGTCACCAATTATAACCGCAATAATTAACATCCTTCGAAAAGTTGGCTTAGTCTTACTTAAAAGTAAACAAACAGATTATGCTTGGCTCAGAAATCAAACTTGTTTTATAATAAAGTAATGAAGAAATTAAAGAAGCGATCTGTTCAGGGGAAAACATTTCAGCAGTCATGGATTATCAGCCTTACCACAGGCAGCCCAGGAGTACCTGTAATAGTTGTTACTTTTGCTTGTTTCCTGATAGATATTTTTCTGGCCAAATAAAAAACTGGCAAAGCAGACATACTTAAATGACTTCCACTTTAGAATTAGAGAAAGATTGCTTGAGCTTTTCATCAATCAAAACTGAAAATTTGCATCAGTTCTATTTGCCCTGTGGTAATTTTTCACCTCTCTCTAAACAGATTGTATTTCATGTTCATCCAAAATATAGCTCATTCAATAATAACCAGCCATTTCCTGTTCTCAATGTTCTCTTTTCATTCCATTAAAACACATCTCAAATATTAAAAAACATTTTCTTAGAGGATATTGATAGTCATCCAACATTAGATTTCCATTAGCAGGAAAAAAATTCAAAAAAAACCAACCAAGGAAAACCCAACCAAACAATTTCTTCACAAAATTAATGAGTATTTTTACCTCAATATCTTTAACCTCCAATGTCTTTATAATACAGGACAATAAAGCTGAATGTGTTCTATCTGATAGTGATTTTTTTCTTTTCTTTTTTCTAACTGTGTTAGATCTAATTGGCTACTGTTGATAAATTGCACAGAATTAGATCTGAAGTTGACTGTTCTTTGAACAGAAAGAAGAATTATGAACTGATATGAATAGTGCAAAGTCTGTTTATAATAATTTATGGAATCTCAGGAATTCCATGTAAAATCTGACAGGACAAACCTGGAGGAGGCAACATTTTTTTTTCAGCTTCTTGTTATAGTGAGAAAATATAAATCCGAGAAAAAAAAATTATGATAATAATAAAAAAAGATAAAGATAACTGATTACCTTAAAATGAAGCATTAGAGTAGATTGTTGTCCTGACAAACATGCAGAATATCTTTGGGCATCAACACAAGACATGCAGAAAAGACACAGATGATTTTACAGACTAGTCTGGATGTTAAACTGGTATGTCTTTGAGTGAGACGTTCTCATATCTATTCTTTTCCCTGAAAAACGCTGGATCTAAGATGACACAAATGAAAATAGAGCTTTTATTTTTTAACCTAAAACAATTAGAAATATTAATTTACTTTGACATTAACCTGAAAAAATATTGTACTAAGAATGTAATAATCTTATGGAAATGTATTCAAAGAATTTGAAACAAAATGTGCCTTTCTTTAGAAGCAAATCACAGAATGGTTAAAAATTGGAAGAGACCACAGTGGGTCATTAGGTCAAACCTATCCTAGGGTACATAGCACAGGATTTTGTCCAGCGAGAGAGAGGGAGAGAGACAGACAGAGAGTCAGAGGGAGAGGGAGAGGGAAAGAGAGAGGGAGGGAGAGAGAAAGAGAGAGAGAGGGAGAAGCGCAGAGGGAGAGGGCAAGGGAGAGGGAGAGGGCGAGGGAGAGGGAGAGGGAGAGATCCACAGCCTCTCTGGGCAATCTCTTCCAGTGTGTGGTCAACCTCACAATAAAGAAGTTCTTGCTCCTATTCAGGTGAAACCTCCCGAAATGCAGGAGGGTTTTCCAATCAGTTTAGGTAACAACATGCCTTATTCCTTATCTCTAACTACTGACATATTTTAACACTTTGCCAATGCGGCACCAGTTTTTTACTGAAAAAACCCCAACCCTCCCCCCACCCTCAACAATTGAACTGTATTATACATCATGTTGCATGATGAATATATTTATTTCATTTCAGGAGCTGCTTGAAAGACTGGCTGTATTTCAGAGTCTTTTCAATTCAAGCATATAACATAAAAAAGAAAATATTTATTACAAGTCTTGTTGACAAATTGCATTGATAAAAGAAACTCCTATTAAGGAAGTCTGAAGATTAAATATTAATTACTGCCATATATATTAAACAGATAAAACTTTTGTTTAATTACACACTTTATGAAGTTGGCAATATGGGTGTAACTTTGTCATTCTGGGCTGGGTTGCCCCAGCCTTACTCTAAGGTCCACAAAGCAGTAGGTTTTTCCTGGGTGGCATTTTGCACATATAACTAGCCCTGAATCTGTAGAAAAGTATGCAGTATTGCTGCGTGCTGATCCCTCCTTACCCTGAGAACCATGGTAATTTCCACAAGAGGGAAGGCAAGCCCTGCTTGCTGGGTTTTGTCCAGACTTTAGCACTGCAGCCAAGAGCATTCTGAGGCAAACTCTGCCTCTGCTACTGAACTCTTCCTGCTTAGCCAGATTGTGCAGCACTTAGCAAAACCACGATGTATGTGAAAACAAAGATACTCCATAAGATCTCAAAGTTCTAGTAAATTGGATCTAGAACCATGGTCTTTAAATACCAACTCTCAGTGATTACAGTGACTAAGGTAAGTCAGTGGAGATGCACAGACTTGGAAAAATAAATCTATCAAGTGGAGGATTTCAGGAGGTCTTATATACTTTTCTGATAGATTAGTTGGAGTTGTTTGGGTTTTGTTTTCTTCTGAGTTATCTAGTTTTCATTAAAACCTCTGAAGTCCATGGGCATCCTAGTACCTTCCATCTGGAATCTGAGAAAGAAAATAGTAACCTCCTTTAAAGGTTTAGATTGTTTTACCTTACTCCATCTCTGGAATGATTTGAAGGCCTCTAAATAAGAAATGTAAGATTAGTGCATATTTATTCCTTTCAATATTTGAATACATGAAACTTTAAATTTTCTCTCTTCATCCTTTATAATAAGAGGAATATCTTATGGAATAAATTCAAAATTAAAGCATGTAAGTAGTAATTATCTAATTTCAGTTATCACTTTTGGGTCTATCCTATACTACTTGGACATCTCGTGGGTCATTCACTCCATGACAGATTATTACTTGCGTTATTTTCTCAGTTTGGGAAATAGTAGACTAAATTATTTCAGTCAGTCTATTTTAGATATCAAGTACAGGAGATGTGGAATTTTGAACAAGTTATTTTTCATCTCTGTATTTGGTTGTGTTCCAAATTGAGGTTGAATATAGCTTGTCCTTTTGATTTATATGCTTTTATATACAAGAAGTTGCAGCTGTATCGGTGGGGACAGAATTAGGTCCATTGGGTTATCACTATTCATTGAAAAAAAAAGCAGAAAGTCTGCTGGTATTGCAGTCTTCCTAATTTAAAACCTGTGACATGTGGAAGGTAAGATCCATTTCTGGACTTTAACTATATTCTTCTGAAGAAGAATCTTACTTTTACATCTCTAATGTCATTTAAAGGGCAAAGTGAGAACATATTGAAAGAAAATAATGTATCTTCATTCCCTCAAATAAAAAGAATGACCTTTTCCTGAAATCTGAAGTAATATGTTTTTCATTAAGTTTTTCATATTGTACAGTTTTCATCATATGTCTTAGCAGTGAGAATAGAATTGTTACTAATGGACAGATACATATGATATCTTTACTTAAAATGTTAAGTCAAAAAGTTTAAATAACCTGCTGAAATGTTAGTTTTACTTGAAACATATAATGGAAGATCATGTGCTAGAATCATATCAGCTTAGTTCTGCCAAATGAATTCTATAATCTTACGTTTTGGCGGAATCGTGGAAATATTACTAATTTTCTTTTCTTTTTCCTACGTTAATGGATAAATCTCCACTCTGTCAGTGTGCAATGCTTTAAGGAATAAACAACAATATTATAGTTTTCATTTGTGAGGGAAAAAGTTCGTGGAATAGTCTTTAAGGTCGGGCTAATGCAGAAGAAGGAATAACCAAAGCACAGTTGACAACTAAGCGGGAAAACATGCTTTAGCCACAGGTCAGATCAAATTGCCAAAAAAAGAAAAACAAATTTGAATAAAGAAAAAGAAAGTATTGACCTATATACACAACCAAGTTATATAAAAATAAATATTCCTTATGCCCTATGAAAGAATAAAAAGTGAAAATGAATTCTCATAATAAAATATCACAGCTGCACACTAATGAACACATTCCAAAGTGATGGCAAATGCACTCCAGGGAATCCTAGCACCTCAAGCAAATTTAAAATAAAATAAATAAATAATAAAAAGAGAAGTGCGAGAAAAAGGAAACATTAATGAGAACTCAAGACAAGCCAGTTCTAAGAATAACACAATATGATTTACAGAATTCGCTTTCAGTGATTAAAATATAGATGAAAAGATAGAATTCCTGCTGTCTTTTTCCATCCTACAAACGACAAAATACAAATAAGACTTTGGGAAAATTCAGTCTAAGATGCCTGACTTCATTTCAAATCCCCGAGGAAGTTCTCACAACTAGACATACCATTTTTCACATCACATTTTAACTTTAACTAATGAGAAGAGTATTTTTATTCGAATCTAGAAAAAAGAAAAAATCAAATATCTTCTCCTTATTTATAGAGAACTCCTAAGTAATGTAAGCATATTTTCCAACTTTTCCCTTATTTGCTTCAGAAGTATTTTTCCCCAATAAAGTCTGTGAAAGAAATAAGGTAACAATCATCTGTAAACTATCAATATGACAGTAGGAAGCAAATAACTGACTAACCAAGAACACAAAACCCTACTGTTGAATTACTTTGTATGGTGATTTTATTAGTCGTGTTTCTGAAAAAAACACATGCTACTATCACCACACACAGACACTAAGACCATTAATTTATGTCCTACTACAAAAGTAGTAGGATTTTGCAATCAGACAGTAAGAGAAAAAGCCAGAATACTTCCCAATAAATAAGGTTTTGTTCCATCAAGAAAAGATGAAAAAAATTTTTACATTGATTGAATGTATATTTAAATTGATAGTTATCCAGATGTAGGTACAGAATTTATTTCTGTGTCTAATCTGCCTTTTTTTCTGGTGCATGTTGTATGAAAGATGAGAAGTTTCATGCGTAATTTTGTAACTCTGAAGCATTACATTGTTAACCTTAATATTGAAAAGAATCCTGAAAAAAAAAATCTAGCCAATATTAAAACTGTAACAAAAGGATAGTGTTGATTTATTTTCATTTGTGATGGGTTCAGTTGTGTAAATTCTGGAAGAGTTCTCTTCAGAAACAAAATTTTTTGTTGTTCTGCTCTGAGAGCAGTGTAAACATAATTAAATAGAGAAATTCTTCTCAAATCAAGGTAAAACTCTTTAGATATCTGAGGTCAAGTATTTAACTGTGCTTGTAATCACTTTTACTGAAACTAATAAGATCATTATTACTCTGTCTACCCATAAATAAATAAATAATAAATAAGTAAATAAATAAGAGAAGGAGAAGGTTCATGGTTGAGTAGATTTGGGTTTAATAAACATTGTCAACATGCAAACAAAGCTATGTGCTTCTATATTTAGCATTGTCTTTTCTACTGAGCTACTGTAGCTTTGGAGAATCAGAGAATATTACTTAGGGAAAGATTAGGCTAAGAGGCTTAGTTACCATGGCTCTAGTATTTAGTATACATAATTGATAAGATTTCCTATGTACTTCCTCCTATATTGCCACTTTAATTTTATCATTCTGTTTCTGCAGTAGAAAGGAAAATTAATAACTGCCAGAAATTACAATACTTCTAAAGCAGAATATAGCCTCCCATTCAAAAAACTAGCCATTCACAGATTCTGTGCTAACTTTTTTGTGTTTATGACTCATAAAACTTTAGCTCAACAGGCAATGAAAGGAAGAATAAGGAAAAATCATTTCTCACATAGACAGCTTGAATCTGAGGGTAAAAGTAGGGAACCTAGCTAAAGAAATATCCTCATCTTTCTTTGTTAAAAAGAAGGTCTTCTATTTTCTCTTGTACTCCCTGGCTTACCACAGTAACTTCTGGGCACTGAAGTGAAAAGTAGATTTAAATCTTTGGTTCAATAAGTAGCCTTGTTCATGTACCACATACTGTACTA
This sequence comes from Dasyornis broadbenti, assembly GCA_013397935.1. Taxonomy (NCBI): domain Eukaryota; kingdom Metazoa; phylum Chordata; class Aves; order Passeriformes; family Dasyornithidae; genus Dasyornis; species Dasyornis broadbenti. The sequence continues at coordinate 1,778,635 of VZRN01003245.1, read as the reverse complement.
TTGTGAAGAACAATAGTAGAGAATCAAATAGGGATTCTCCTTTGTAATACACCATAGGTATTGTGTATAAACGGTTGTCACCATAAATTCTTAAACAAATAATCCAAAACCCCCAGCCAAACCAGCAAAAAGCCTGAACAACATTCACTTCAAGCTGTCCTAGCTCAAACATTGAATAAAATCACAACTTTGTTTTATGATTCTGTGCATGGGTGGTCTCATTTCTTCTGACGTTAGATGAGATGATCATAACAAGAAGTTTTTGTTGTAGGACTGTAATTGTTCATTTCAGAGTGATATTGAACTGAACATTTTCCCAAAACCCTAGACAGCTGTTACATGCTTGAAATATTTCTAGTTGAAAAACATTTTTTAAATACTATTTCTTTCAACGTATTGAACAGAATAATAGAAAGAGGTGACATATTTTGTATTTTTGAGTACTGTTTTCTCACATTCATAAATAAGGAACTTTTGGTTTTGCTATCACTTATGTTCCATTCACCTTCCCTCTGAAAGAACATAGCTGTATCTGATTGATACAGAATAGGAGAGGGAACATTACAATAAAGATTCTATATTTTTTTGTATTGGTTTCTAAAGGAACCTTTTTCAAGGCAGAAAGAAATGAAACCCTGTGGGAGATGTATGAAAATCTCCAATTCCCAGAAGTAGGTTTACCACTATGTTTGCACCAGTGGAAGAAGAGAAACATCCACAGCTTTATGAACCCCTAATACTGAAAACCTGTAAGTAGAACAAATGAAAAATCATGTATGTGAGAGGGGTTTATTTATTTATTTATTTACATATTATGTTTTAAACTGCTAGGTGCACTAATGTTTACTTTTCAAGTTTGCCTGAAGGAACTAGAAATGTACTGCGTCAGAAATAGAAAGCTTAAATTCTCACAAGAATATATCAAATCCTGACAGAATTTTCAAAGGTTANGAAGAACTGAATAATTTTTATTATTTTTCAGCTATTTAAAAAATAAAAAAAAAAAAAAAAAAAAAAAAAAAAGCTGTTAAGATTAGAAATAAACTAAACCAAAATGCTAAATACAGCAACACTGGAGAAGCAAATGAAATTAGATCACTCAATTCTGAAAAAATGGCTTGAACCGTCTTGAATTTCAATATCTGATAGATATCTGAAACCTTTATATGCTTTTCTACATACATTTTGTAATAAAATATTTAACTATAATTTTGAATATTGAATTTCCTCCTTCCTTCAGGGACTCTTACATGTGTGACTCATGCATGTAAAAGACAACAGTAGATAAAGAGGTATAGAAATGTTCAGATATGTCAAACACAACCATTTTGCTAAAAGTTTTCAGGAGAAAAGAAATCAAAAATATCTATGTACTGAATTAGATATAAAACCTGAGAAACCCTATAGCAGGAACATTCTTTTAATTTCCTTGCAGATTCTGAGTTATGGGGAAGAAACATATTCTACTGTATGATAGTATTCCAGTTGTAGAGTGTTTTATTCTAAAGTACCAATGGGTAATATGGAACTGTTTAATAATTTGGAATTTCCTTCCAGGTTTCTCTATAAATTAACTAAGAAAATGATACCAAACTGTCATTAAGTCATCAGGTTTCTAAAAGTTCTGGCAAAGTTAAAGAAAAGTAGAGAATTAATTTCTGCTCTATGAGGATTTCATAGTAAAATGCAGTTTGATTTATTCATTAAATGTGCATTTAAAAAGATGTCCATGTGCATGTTCCTATCCTGGATCAACACTAACCAACTTTCACTTTCAACATGTTAAACTCTGCAAGTCTCTATAAGTTTTGTTGAATTTCTTAGCATTTCAAATATATAAAAATTGTAACATCAGAAGCAGAGCCCCAGCTCTGTATTAGATTTTATGCATAAGAAATACTAGAATAAAATAAAATAACCCCCATCATTTGAATAATAGACTTAATAAACATTATAGGCAAAACTTGTCAAAAGTTTCAGTCTTAGTTTCCGTTTTCATAGTTCATCCCTCTTTTGGGAAAGAAATTAGATCATGGTTGGTTTAGCAACGAGCAGGTAGGCTAAAACTCTTCTTGAACAATACAAAAAATAAATATACATCATTCTAAGTTTGGTTCAAATGGAATTGTTTGTCAAGCATCAGAATTTTTTTTTATTTGTTTTTTGAAAATACAGCAGCCACACTTGACTACTGGTCTGAAGTGTCCAATACAGGATGTGGAAGTGACGAGAATTTAAATACATTCTGAACCATCGCATTTCTTGATGATAAAGGATGGCGAGTCTTCATAATTCTCTCGCTTAGTCCCCCACCTGATGCACATAATGCATTTCCATATCATATATTGAAACTTTGAATAGGTGTCCAAAATTTCCCTAGAATGTTTCAACTCTCAGCTTTTGCAAGTAAGCTGAGATGATCAGTATAACCTGTTTAATACCAAATAAAATTGGAAAATATGGAAAATGGTATTATAGCCAACTTTTTTGCATATGTCCTCAAAGTTATGTGCCAAATAAATATAAACCACAATGTAATGGAGTATGAAGCCTGTGCATGAGCCAGCAGTGTGTCTGAGGAGCCAAGGCCAATGGCATCTTGGCCTGTATCAAGAATAGTGCAGCCAGCAGGACCAGGGAAGTGATCGTGCCCCTGTCCTCCGCACTGGTGAGGCCACACCTGGAGAGCTGCTTTCAGTTCTGGGTCACTCACTTTGCAAGGACATTGAGGTGCTGGGGTGTGTTAACAAGGTTTGTGATGGGTCTTGGAAATGTCATACGAGGAAAAGCTGAGGGAGCTGGGTTTTATTGGTCCAGAGTAGAGGAGGCTCAGGAGGGATCTCATTGTTCTCTACAAGAACCTGAAAGGAGTTTGTAGTGACGTGGAGGCCAGTCCCTTCTGCTGTGCTTTCAGTGAAAGGACCAGAGGAAATGGTCTTAAGTTGAGACATGGGAAATTCGGATTAGATGTCAAAAAAATCTTTTCACTGTTAGGGTGGTCAGGCATTGGAATAGGTTGCCCAGGGAGGTGGTAAAATCACCATCCCTGGAGGTGTTTGAGAGGTGTCTGGGTCTGGCACTGGCTGATGTTGTTTAGTGGTTTACGGTGATAGGGTTGGGTTCACAGTGGTAGTACTGGGTTGATGATTGGACTTGATGATCTTACAGATCTCTTCCAACCTTGATGATTCTATGATTCCATGAAATACATTTGCTCTTACTTATCAATATTTTTAGATTTGCTTCCATTTTACATTAGCAAAATGAAGATGTTTTAATTATTGGGCCACCTCTGAAGATCTGTTTTTTCTGTTTAAAAAACACTCTTTCTCATTATGCTGTACACGGTAAAATACACTGTGTTTATTAACTCCTGTTACTTTTTTAATAGCTTTCCCTTTTCAGACAATACAAATATAAAAGTTAAAATTTTTCCATTAAATTCTAAATTTAATTTGGCCGAGTGTGCCTGAAAGACTAGAACATCAGTCAAATAGAGGTAAAAGACACTCCTAAGGGAATAAAAAACCCTCAGCACTCCCTACACACTCACTAAAATATACAATCAAGGAGATATTTCTATCTCGTGCTCAATCTACAGTATCGGAGAAACAGCAATAAAACCCTATGATATTACTTTAGTTTTTTCCTGTCAGCAGCTTTACTCCTGAAGCAAACTGGCTGTAGCAACTAGATGTATCCTTTTTACCTTGAGAAAGATTCTTTAACTGGCTTCAAGCAAATTGTATTCATACTTTTCCTCTGTTCCCTTGTTCTGCTTGGAGTTCCACTCATGGGAGACCATCCTCCATGAACATCTCCAATGTGAGTAATCTCTGCGGGCTGCATTTGTTCATGAGCTGCTCCAGCATGAGTCCCCACAGGGTCACAAGTCCTTCCAACAAACCTGCTCCAGGGTGGGCTCCTGTCTCCACAAGACCATAGGTGCTGCCAGGAACCTGCTCCAGAGTGGGCTTCCCACAGCTTCTCAGCCTCCTTTGGGAACATCCTTCTGCTAGAGTGTGAGGTCCTCCAGAGGCTGCTGGTGGGTCTCTGCTGCATGGCGCCCATCCATGGGCTGCAGGGGCACAGCTGCCACTCCATGGTGTGCACATTGGGCTGGAGGGGAATCTGTGCTCCAGTGCCTGGGAAACCTCCTCCCCCTCCTTTCTCACCGAGCTTGGTCTCAGCAGGGTGGTTTCTCTCAAATATTCTCAATCTTTTCTCTGTCTCCAGATGCGCTTTCCCAGAGGCTCTACCGCCACCACTGATGGATTCATCCTTGGTCAACAGCAGCTCTATCTTGGAGTAACTGCCACTGACTCTGTTTTTGTGAGAAGCTTCAAGCAGCTTCTCACAAAAAACAACCTTTGTCTCACCCACTACCAAAGCCTTGCCATGGAAACTCAATAAACTTTCAAACAGTTATACATTTTTTCACTTTTGTCCATAAAAATAATTTTAATTGCTTCATTAGAACTGCTTAAGAATTATTTTCAGGAAATATTACTAATAACCTCCTCCAATCATAAATAAATCCTATAAAATAGCTAGAAATATCCCAGAGTTCACTGGAATAGGATTTGTCTCTTTTTTAATTTAATAAAATTCTGATGAGAATGTCTAGATGGTTAGGAGGTGATTTTCATAGATACTAAGAATCTCCTGCTCTCTCATTGGTGATGAGTCATACTTTGAAGAAGACCTGAGGAATTGCAATTTATAGAGAGTGAGAAAAGGAAAGAAAGGTTAGAAGTAGCATGAATTTAAACACAAGAAATATTAAACTCTATGAAGAGAAACACTCATGTCTTAAAAGTGCATGAATAGCCAAAGGGAAAAAATCAAGCTGTACCAGAATATGTCCTATATTCTGTATATTCTTTGAGTGGTCAGACATAGGAATCAATTAAAGAAAAAAGAGAGGAAAAAAGTGTTCTTTTTTGTTTGCTTGCAGCTGTAATACCAGGCGTAATAAAGACAATACTAAACAGCCTTAAATGGAATTCACTAACAGAAACAAATTTAATTTATTATTGCAAGTGTCATTTTGTTCTGTGTTTTGGTTTTGCATGGCTTTGTTTTTGTAGCAGGGGTCTACAGGGGTGGCTTCTGTGAGCAGCTGCTGGAAGCTTCCACCAAGTCCAGCAGAGCCCATCCCTGGTGGCTCCAAAGATGGACATGCTGCTGGCAATGCTGGGGCAATTAAAAATGGTGGTAATGCCTCTGTGGTAACAGATTTAAGAAGAAAGAAAAACAAAATGATGCTGCTCAGTTTTAATTATGGCCAGAGAAGAGTGGAGAGAGAACATCTGACAACAACTCTGCAGACACCAAGGTCAGTGAAGGAGGAGGAGGAGCGCCACGCACCAGAGATGAGATTCCTCTGCAGGCTCTGGTGAGGACCATGGTGAAGCAGGCAGTGCCCCTGCAGCTCATGGAGGTCCTTGGGGATGCAGAGATCCACGTGCAGCCCGTGGAGGAGCCCCACACTGGAGCAGGTGGATGCCTGAAGGAGTCTGTGACCCTGTGGGACACCTGTGGAGAGAGTGGCCCTGCTAAAGCAGTCTGTCCTTGAAGGACTGCACCCTGTGGAAGACCCACACTGCAGCAGTTTGGGAAGGACTGTTGCCTGTGGAAGGCACTCATGTTGCAGCAATATTGGGAGAGCTCTTGCTCATGAGATGGACTCACGTTGGAGAAGTTCATGGAGAACTGTCTCCTGTGGGAGGGACCCCACAGCGCAGCAGGGGAAGAAGCCATGGGTAATGAACTGACTAAAATCCCCATTCCCTGTGTCCCTGAGCTTCTGCGGGAGGAGGTAGAGCTGGAAGGAGGGAGGGGTGGGGGGAAGGTGTTTTTAAGGTTTTATTTTACCTCTCATTATCCTGCTCTGCTTTTGTTAGTGTAATAAATTCAATTAATATCCCCGAGTTCAGTCTGTTTTGCCAATGTGGGTATTTGATGAGTGATCTCTCTTGGTCTTTATCTCAACCCATGAACGTTAAATTCATTACATTTTGTCTCCTCTCTTCAACTGCAGAGAGGAGTGAGTGAGTGGCTTTCATGGGTGGCTGGCATCTGGCCAGAGTCAACCCATGACTCTGTGTTTTATTATTATGCAACATAGCATTTCAAGTTTCAGATCATGAAAATCATGGAAACTCAAAAGTGGTTTTATAACTACATTCTGACACTTTCCTTTATGTTTAGCATTTGACCAGTGTGGGGGTTTTTTTGTTGTTTTTTTTTTGGTAGTACTTCAATAAATTGAAGAAACTCTCCGGCTGAAGGAGTTTTTAGGTAAAAAGGAAGAGAAAAACTCCCAAACAATCTAGAGCAAATGCCAGTGCTGTGCTCATAATAAGAACAACCTGTTCTTGGAAATGTTAGATCATGATTTTTTCATTGTTTAGAATGATTAATCTACGTTTTCTAATACTTAGGATATCAATTGGATTTACTAGGGCTGACCTCTTGTATAGGGGTGAATGCTTGCCTACACAAAACAAAATTTCACTTTGACTCTGGATAACTGTGTCTTAGTATATTTCTTTCAAAACTGAAAAACTTTTGACCAAATTCATCAAACCAAGCCTTGACTTTGAAAGTGTTGGAGTGGACACATCATATGTGTCTCCAAATCTACACAAGGAATAAGCAACAGTCAAGGAGACAAGTGGAGCAAAACTACTTTATGGAATAGATGTGCTGCGTAATAGAGCCTGTCATGATTTTCTTCCTACCACTCATACTGGGGAAATGGATCACTAATTCTCCTTTTAGATTTTTGTTTGTTCCTTTGTTTGCTTTTCTGCATGCCTGGATTTTCTACCAAAAGAAGCTAGAACTGTAAGGGGACAGCGCACCCATTTTCTTAAGACAACCAGTATGCTTCTGGGGATCTGAAACTGGCATAAGGATTAGACACACACAGACACACCCTTTTAGATCTTGCCATCATTCCCCTCAAATTTTTCATTCTAGTATCTTCCTTACTGTGAATGAAATTCACTGAAGATGTCCTGGAAAGCCAGCTGTAGTATGCAACTTCAGAAGAATGTCTGGTAAAAATGGAAAAGCAAGCACATGGATAGCAATATTTCTTCAATTAATACATGTTGTGGGAAATGTCCCTGTAATGGCATTACAGAGGTTACAGCATGGAGAAGCATGATTAATTTATTTGAGCTTGAATTCAAGCATATAGTCTGTAATTGTTGTGTGGCTTACTTATCCTACTACATATACAGTCTAGCATATACAACCGTCCAGGTGATGCAGGCCCCGTTGTAATGAATTGTTGTAATTAATATTGTAATGAAAGCTAAGGAATTTCACATTCCCTAGATGAGTTTGCTTTCCTAGAAGGAAATCTGTGGATATATGTAGCTTACATAGGGTTTGCTCTGTATTCAGAGGGATCAATTCAGATGGAAATATTTTATCCTTCAACTTCAAAACATGTCCTCTGCTTATCAGTATCAATTTACAGCTTGAGATTCCTTTTACTTGATTGCCTGTCACAATATACAAGTAAAATTGGCATCTTTGCTGGCAGGCTCTGAAAGATTAAGTGATTATAGTCTTGACAAAGCATTGTGGAAAATTTTGAGTTTCTGCTGTTGATGTGGGAGATTTTGTACTCTGGGACTATCAAACCAGCATGTTTTAAAAGCAGTCACTTCACTCAGAAAAGTACCATCTAACTACACTATAAAGACAGCTCTATTAAATACAAAATTATAATCTCAAAAGAAGTATAGGATTTTATACAGAAAGCTTTCAATAACTTAGGTATTTTACTATGATAATTTACTTTTAATCGTCTTGAAAATATTTTCAGATCCTTATCTATAAAAAATAAATTGTAAAACTTGAAAACAAAAATTGTCAGTCATTGTGAATCATATAGTGTAGCTAGTGATGAGATTATATACTTAAATGAATGCAGGAAAGACTAGTGTTTCTTATAAAGAGAGAAGTAAATGAATGAGGGAAGAAAGATTAGAGATAATGTGTATAAAGCTATTTTAGATTGCTCTATAGGAAGGACTATCAAAAGAGATTGGAAATAACTGGAGTTTAAATTGGTTAAGAAGGGATATGATATTGGATATGATATTAACACAGGTTTTGAAATCAATAACTTCTGTGCTATAAGCCAGAACTAAAAAATATGATTGACAGATGTATGAGAATTGAAAAACAGAGATACCATTTACTGTATATAAAAGGCTATTTTTTTCTTTTCTATGTGACAGATCTACCAGGAAGATTTTGGACTTTTCAGTTGTAGTCTTTCCAAACACAGAAAACAGGAAAAGTAGCATAGTCTGTTAGCCTGCCAGATTACATTTATTTGCTGAAAAAGAATAAATGCAGAGTGACACTAGCTATTATGTCACGTTGACTGGTTAGATGAGTTTTTAGAGAGAATTTAGACATTTTGGTAAGAGATCCTAAAGTTACTCTGCATCATTACAAGGAACATATTTTCTGTTCTTTGTATGTAAACTGGTACAAAAGTCTCTCCTGGTAACTTCTTCTAGGACAATGCTCTCAAGTTGCACCAGTGGCAGTTTAGATTGCACATTAGGAAAAAATTCTCCACTGAAAGGGTTGCCAAGCCCTAGAACAGGCTGCCCAGGGAAGTGGTTGAGTCATCATCCCTGGAGGTACACAAAGACATTCACTGCTGGACTTGGCAGTGCTGGGTTAATGGCTGGACTTCATGATATTAAAGGTCTTTAAATCATTCATGCTTCTGTGATCTCATCTGGAAGTTATTTGCATAATAACACTGATAATATTATTTTTCTAGAGCTCTCTTAGGAAGGTTGATAGCACCTGCTATGCTATAGATCTGCCAGAGACAAATGTTGTTAACTCTAACATGGTGCTGTAATAGAAGACCAAGGTATGCATGGTCCCTGAAACCCAAGAAGCCAAAAAAGCCAAATTACTTTTGAGATGAGACAGATAGTGAGAGCTACAACACCATTAGATTACCTTTAATAACTATCATTAAAAGAAAACAACAAAACCCTTTGTTAGGTCACAACAGGTTACTGTCATCAATGATCATAATAATACATTTGAATTACATTTGCCATAATTTTTAAAAGAAATCTCCTACTTTATTAAATAGTCATTTCCTGGATTGATCAATACAGAAAAGATTGGGAAATAAACACCGTTTTTTACATTATCATTAGTCAAAAGATTATTTTCTGAATTTCAATACTATACCATCTATTAAGGATAATGTAAATTCTTTTATCAATTTTTTACTTTATTCAGTTTTGCATTTAATAAAATGGTTCAAAAATATGTGACAATTTTAAAATAACAAAATATTTGTCATTTCCAAATAATATATAGGTTTATTTTAATAAGAAAGTTGTATCATACTGAAAAATACTTGATCTTAATTACTCTTTGAAAGAACATTTTCTGGGAATTATTTTTTTGTTCCTGGTTGGTTTTCTTGCTGATTGGCCTAAAAAGATGCAAACAAATTCTTTGGTAGTTCTGAAGGTCATCTCTGACCAGCTTCCCAAGTCCCTCTACTAATTTTTCTTTTAAATAGAATTAGAATGCCTCAAGCCATAGTGAACCTGAATATTGGGGCTTATTAAATGTATGGGGATTAGAGAAATTACTAGATTATCACTCACATTCCCTTGGTTGCTCCCCTCAGCATTACGGTTGTCTCTTTTCAGTGGTGTTCAGTGGCAGCAACAGAGGTAATGGGCATAAACTGGAACACAGGATGTTTGTTCCCTCTGAACATCACAAAATACAGTGACAGTGTCTGACCTCTGGCATAGATTAACCTGGGATGCTGTGGAGTTTCCCTGCTTTGAGGTATTCAAAAACCATCTGGACATGATCCTGGGCAATTAGCTCCACATGTTCTTGCTTTAGAAGAGGAGTTGGACTGAATGACCTTCAGATGTCCTTTCCAGTATCACTATTTTGTGGTTCTGTGATTCTGTGACTTTACACAATGGCTCTGTGTCTAAAGGTTAATCAATTTTGATTTGAAAATGAAAAGGAATGTTAATGCATTTTCTAAAAAAAGAAAAAAAGGAGAATAAAAATACTGCAGAAAACAATTACCTGGTATGCTGAAGGTGGTGAGGTAGGGCATGAAACTGTAGCTTGAGTTTTGAAAGAGACCCTTGACTCTGTGTCACAAATATTACAGATGATCCCTGAACACTGCATTACTGGCCCAATAAATAATTCTAAGGAGAAATTGCATCCTACAGGCAAAGTATCTCTGATTGAGAAGCTCCCACGAAATGCAATATTTTGATAATTTGGTGTGCTCTAGAGAATAACATTTTCTTTGGAAAGTTTCCAACTACCTACTTAACACTTACACAGGAGATTTACTTTTTTTATTTGTTCCAGAAAAAACTAAAAACAATAGCTGAGTTTCAGTATTTTTATCTTACATTTTTACACTTGAAAGAAAGCTTAGTCAAAAGTCTAGAAAGGCCAG
>VZRN01003245.1:1744903-1768090 GCA_013397935.1 Dasyornis broadbenti | reverse complement strand
AAAAAAAAAAAAAAGACCTAAAAAGAAGACAAGAGTCTTTGTCAGCCTCATGAATCATACCTTTGAAGAAAATAAGCCAATATTCAGAACTGTAAGTTATTTGTGTCTTTCTTTTCACTGGTCTGGAATCTTATTTTGTAATTTCATCTTATCGAATATAAAAAGTAGTCTTGTATGTGTAAATTGATATAATGCTTGCAGATTTTAACACAGGAGTTAAATAGGTTATGTGAATGCACTTATGAAGTACAAAGCTGTACACAACACATAACAAGAGAAGGCATTTTAAAAATATATATAAATACATATTTCCTTTTTCAGCACTGGGAAATTGCTTCCCACTTTTAGCACAGACTTTGGGCATCTGGCTATCTTATCCTGAGAGAATGGATCCAGCTAGGAAATTCTTTCCCAGGCATAAATTATTTCATGGCCTATTACTTCATAAAATAAGACAGAATATTGAGATCTCTTCACGAAAAGAAGCAGCATCTTTCTGCAGAAGTGTAGAAATAAGGCAAGTCTTTGCTACCTGAACAAACATTTATGTTCTGGACAGTCAGTGAGTTAGAGTTTCATGAAGTTCTAAATTGACTTGCATTCAATATCCTGAATTTCTTTAAAAGGAAGATTCAAATGTTGAAAAGTCTGTGAAGACAGCTCATTACTATTAATTTCTTAAAATCGGAAAGTTTTCTTTAAAAAATATTACTTGAAGAATTTTAAATTATTTCATTTCACTTCATTCATATGTATTTATCATTTATTTCTTCATACATGCATAGTCTTCCTGTAGAGATATGTATAGAAGGAGATAGAAAGCACAGAACACACTGCAAGGTTTTTGCTGCTTCAGAGATGAGTAACGGATGAATTCTGCAAGTACAGTTGCAACATTTTTCATAAAAATCAACAGAAGGCTTCAACTGTCAGTTGTTGAGCTACAGGATTCAGTAGAATGGGTTAGGAGCCATCATCTGCTGACAGGTCATAGCACCTTTTCTCTTCAGTTGCCAATATATTTTAGAGCTTTTATGTGCTGTAACATCTTCTGCAGAGTTGTCAAAACAATGCTAATGCCTGAGTACAGCTCAGGTCAAGTAATCTCTACCTCTCATCTTTGTCAAATGAGCCATATGCTCTGGCACAGATAAGAAATGTTGAAAAGCTAAACTATAAAAAATTCAGATGGGTGATTGGTATTTCTGAAGTGCCTCACTACGATCAACATAAAGGGAGCTCCTCCAGGCATATCATTTCTCAGTACACTGTTACCACTACAGTGTAAAAGCAAAGCTTCCAGTTAAAATAATCCTGAAGCTCTTTTTGTGACGCAGTTAAGCTGCACTTCCAAACAAGAAGCCAAAAGAGTAGAACAAATCTTCACTACTCTGTTGTCATAATTTCTGTCTCTGCCTCAGCCTTCAGCAACTTTCATACCTGAAATACTTTCATACTATTTCAGCTCTCAGAAGCTTTCATACCTGTATTACATAAGAATAATTGAGTTCAGCTTTTACCCAAGATTTTGTCTAATGACCTTTCAAAAGTGATTTGTATCTGTGACCTTCCTAGCATCCTGAAAAAGAAATTCTGGGTTTCTGAATCAATTAATTACATTCACAATATTGTTCTTCCTATGTAATATGACATCAAACTACAGCTGAAATCTAGAACGATTTAACAATGATCTCATTGGACACTGCTGTATGATTCAGGATACAGAGTTTGTTTTTGCGAGCTGTAGTTGAAAAACCACACTTAGGTGTGTAGAAGGTACGAAGAAAGAGCATGAACTTCCTATAAGTGGTTTTGCTCAATATGTATAGATGTTCCCTATATTCTTTAGTTTTCTGGTTTCTAAAAACAATTCTACACACATGCAAAGCAAGAAAATAATGTTTCCATCTCTAGAGACTTTCATCAGACTCCACAGTACAAATGTGGATGGATCTGATTCCTTCAAGCCTGTTTTCTCAGCTACCTGACCAATAATAATTCTGATTAAATAACTTGCAATGAAAAAAAGTTTTGCTGGGTTTTTTTTTTTTTGGTTGGTTGGTTTTGGTTTTTTGTTTGTTTGGTTGGTTTTTTGTTTGTTTGGGGTTTGTTTTGTTTTTTTTTTTGGTTGGTTGGTTTTGGTTTTTTGGGGAAGTTTTTAGTTTTGGGGCAGAAGGAGTTTTTTTGGTTGGTTGGTTGGTTGGTTGGTTGGGTTTTTTTAATATCAATTCCCTGAAGAGCAAATAACTAACCAGAAGTTAGTTTGTGGTCAACAAGAAAAATGCCTAATAGGGTGCCAAAGATTCTAAGGGTTAAGGCAGCCATAAGATGTGAGAAGATCAAGTTTTCGGTTGTTTTTCACTCTGTTGAATTCCCCATCCTCCAGTAAGTACTTAAAATACTTCACTGCTTGTTGTTTGCTTTATTTGGTAATTTTTCTAGTCATGCAAGTCATATGACAGATGTAAACCCAATCATTTTAGGAATTCTGAAAATTATGGTTGCATTCCAATATCTGTTAATAAATAGTAAAATGTTTTGTGGGCTGTGTATGTATGACAACAGATGTATTTCCCCACACATTTCTTCAGCTTCTCATTTTATCAGAAAACCAGTGTGAATTCCCCATATGAGGATTTGAAAAATATTTTATAAGATAAATTCAAAATTAATGTCATATTTATGTGTGTGTGTACATAAAACTATTGCAAGTTACAATCCATGCTAATCAAAACAAATAGAACTTATGAAGCTGGATTTAATTTTTCCATACATACACACTATGTGTGCATACATATACACATGCACATGGAAGAATGTATTGTGTGTGTATAAGTGTAAATCCTTAAAACCTTTTCATTGTAGTAGGGCTAAATAATCTGCTGAAAAGCAGTTTCAACGTTTGCATTTTTTTCAGTGGAATTCTAATTCTTTATCTTGTTACCAACTTTCTTGAAGAATAAGATCTGTTCCTAAAGCATGATTAAAACATAAGGAGAAATGATAAATTTTGAATGAATACATTGTTCAAGATGCTTGTGTCCTTTCAAAGTTAACGAATGAAAATCAATCCAGGTTCCATTGTTGAGTAGCTATTTTCCACCCCCAATTGATCTACAAATACTTTAGTCAGTAATAATACAAAAAACCAATAACATTTTTAAGTGTTAAACCAGACAAGTAGATTTTCAATTTCACCCCAAAGGCAGAGAGTGCTATTTTAACAATTAAAAAAAAAAAAAACAAAACCTCCCTTTCAGGCCTAGAAATCTCCAGAGGTAAGGAAAAAGACTTGGGTTCAGGACTAAAAGGTCAAGAGAATGGATGTTGACAATATTAACAGCTGTGTTGGATTCCTCAGTTGGATATTACAGCCCCAAATTAAATGACATTTGGTGGCATTTTTTTGGTTTGTTTTTCTTGCAAGACTAAATTGACTCTTTAAATTAAAATGCATAATAATAATAATAAATATGAGCTATTCTGTTGTCTACTTATGTGGAACTAGCAAAAATATTTAACTTCTTTGAATAAACCATGAGATTAGAGCTGGTTAAAAAATATTGACAGGAAATTCAATATATCAAAAAAATATTAAATTTTATCAATACTTCATATGGAAATCAAGAACCCAAATCATCCAGTTTCCTGAGCCTCCCAAATAAATTCAGAGTGATTTTCAAAGGCTCCTACAGCCCATTTTACAAATTTCTGCTGCTCTCCATCTGCTGAGTTGTTTGTCTCTCCAATCCTGTGCACACGACAGCTGTTCCTCCTGTGAACCAGCCAAAAAGACCCCAACACTGGGGAGCAAAGCAGCCTTCTCAGCTGACCTACAGCAGAGATCCCAGGGAATCAGACAGCAGCATACCCAGGTGTCAGGGCACCAGCTTGATTGCAAGGAAATCCAACATTTAGTTAATACATTTCACAGGAGAAGGTTTCAAGGTTTCTTTAGCAACTGGCTCTTTTTTCTCCTGGTCTGCAGATTTGGCTAAGCATCTCCCAAGCTTTCTGGATTGCTGGAACAACTCCCTTCTGATGTAGCAGCCCACCTCATTGCCAGGCTCATTGGACTATTGGCATCCCAAAAAGGTAGATATAGTTTTCCTGCAAGCAGCTACATTCTATTAGCAGCTCTAGAAACTACTGTCCAATGCTCCCCTTGCTGACTCACAGAGCTCACTTAGTAACGTGCTGATTTGCAGAAACCTTGTAAGAAAGCAATTCATTAAAGAACAGCTGGAGAAATTTGGAAACTCAGTGCAATCCTGCGGGATTTCAGTTCCACTAACTAAAACCCAATACTTTTTAACTTTTCATGTTTTGAGTCAGGTTGCAACCGTTTGTAAATGTTAGACGTTTTGCAGGTCAGACATTTTGTTTCTTAGGCAGTTTATGCAAGCACAAACTTATTAATGGCTTTGCAGAGCTATCCTTGGAAAAAAAAAAAAAAGAAAAGGCTGGAGAATTCAAACTTACAGCTTTTTTTTTTTTTTAGTATAAATTATGTAATTAGATGCTTGTGCTGATGAGAGTTACTTATTTTTCAGTAGATGCACTTAATTCTGCTTCTTTTTACCAGTCATCCTGGTAAAATGGATTAAGACAAACATCCTAATCCTTGCATTTATATTTTCTTTCACCCTCTTTTAGACAAAATCTTTGTCTAAGATTCTTATTCTATTGACATTAAGTAGGATTTACTGTCACGACCACCGGTTACCACTGTGTGTTTACTGATTCTTTTCCTCTCCCTCATGGGATACCAAGCTGCTGGATATGGCAGTTTTATGTCTGGGGTCTTACAAGCATTAGCTCTGCTGCTCAGACTGTGCAACCTGAAGCCTAGTGCACCCCAGGCCTTAATTCTAAGTGCCTACACCACTGTATTTAATTAGTTGTTGGAACTCTGCCTACTACCCTAACCTGTCTTTTTATCCGCTACACCTGGTATTGTGACTGCTTTCTGGGAGAGACACCAAGCTGCTTTATCTGGCCATCACTAATCATAAGGCGGTTTCTACAGCCAAATGGGTATGTCTAAGGAGCATAAACATCTGCTCAAGCGTTCTGACAAGATCAGCACCTCTTTCCCTTTAATTGATCATGACTAGAGATAGCATTTGCTGAGATGAGTACTATGCTGAATAATTTTTCCCAGAGCTCATAGAAGATACAAGTGCAAGATTCACCTTCTTGCTTGTAAATTAAAGTCTTAATTATTAAACTATCTTTCCACTTTGCCCCTGTATTTTTTCTGGTCTTTGTGTTCTTTTGCTAGTCCTTATTACTTCCTTCCTCTTCAACAAATTGTACTCAATTTAAAGAGACGGTAACTTCCTTAGAGTCTTTAGGCCAACCCTAGAGTCATTAGCCAAACACTTTCAATGATTATTGGAACACAGTAAGGCTATTAATATTTTAACTTTTAATAGTATGCACATTCCTAGTTAGTTCCCCAGGATACAGTTAGTTTTCACTGTTCCATGCTCACTTATTTAATTCATTCACGGCTTCACTGACATGTAACAATGGTCACAGACAGAAACTCCAACAATCCCCTTGCCTCTGAGATGTGAACATATTGGTGTATACTTTTGTCTGTGAAAAGTAATGTTTTAGCAGAATGTGTATAGCTTTAGTGCAAAAACTTAGGTGGCAAAAACCCCCACAATGTTCAGGTCAGGATACTGTAGCAAAGATCCCTAATTTTATTTTTATCTACTATTCATGCACATGTCAAAATAATTTATTTGTTTTAATGGATTTCTTTAAACAATGGAAAACAGCTTGTGTATCTGTCAGAAAAATAAATTGTGAGTAAATCTAGGTGGGAGAAATTAGGTCTGTTAACAGAACAAATACTACCTTTGCTATAAAATTTTCCACATTTGAAATACACCTTTACACAAAAAAAAAAAAAAAATTAGAGAAAATATGTGAATGTGCCTTATGTACACATATTTCTATAGATTTTCACTTAAAACAAAATATAAGCACTAACACTTCTCCCCAGAAAACCCCATTTTTTTTAATCTTCATAAAATTCAATATTTCCTCTTTTCCAATTACCTGTGACTTCACCTTACTAAACTAAATGTCCATTTCGATAAAGTTAGTTCTTTCTAATTACATCTGTAAGTCTTCCCTTGTCCCCTGATGCAGTCACTGCTTCACAGAAGGCGACTAAGTTGGTCAGACAGGACTTGCCCTTGGTGAAGCCATGCTGGCTGTCCTGAATTACCGCCCTGTTCTCCATGTGCCTTAGCACAGCTTCTAGGAGGGTCTTCTCCATGATCTTCTCAGGCACAGAAGTTAGGCTGACAGGGTCTTCCTTTCTGCCTTTTTTAAAGATTGGTTTAATGTTTTCATCATAAAATATTACTGAAAAAAATATGATGAGTGGCATGAATTTTATGATGTTAATTTTATTCTTGCTAATAAAGGGGAAGGTTATCAATTGAGTAGCTGTTTATTCAGGTAGTAGTTCATCCTCTCAAAATCAACATATTAAACCTGGTCTTGGATTAAGATTAAGAGTGTTTACTCCTTCAAGATACTATTCCCTGAACATGTGAAGTAATTTCATGGCTTTGAGCTTTGAGTAAGTAATTACAGCACATCTAAATGTCACTGTCATATACAGTAGACTCGTTATTAAAGACATGTATCTGGAGAGTGTAGATCTTTTAAATCACAGTATTTCTTGTTTAAGATAATGTCCCATCACTGGCTCTCATAAGAACACATCAATGCAGCCTCAATTGGTTTAATATTTCATGTAAAAGGAAATATTTCACCTCATCTTGAGAACCCTCTCTTGAATACAAGTTATAAATCTTTCAATAAAGTTATTTTACTTTTTATGAAACTCTGCAGATATTAATCAGACTGACACACACACTCCATTCAAAAGAACAAGTAGAATCATAGAATCATAGAATGGCTTGGATTGGACGGGACCTTAAAGATCATTTAGTTCCAACCCTCCTGCCAGAGACAGGGACACCTTCCACTAGACCAGGTTGCTCAAAGCCCCATCCAGCCTAGCCATGAACACCTGCCAGGGTTGGATCATCCATAACTTCTCTGAGCAACATGTGCCAGTGCCTCACCACCCTCACAATAAAGAATTTGATACTAACATCTACTCTAACTGTACTGTCTTCCAATTTGAAGCCATTGTCTCTTATCCTATCACTACAGTTCCTGATGAAGAATCCTTCTGGCTCTCCTCTTGCTGCGAGGTCTCCACACAACTTTCTCTTCTCCAGGCTGAGCAGCTCCAACTTCCTCAGCCTGTCTTCAGAGCATAGTTGCTCTTGTCACCTAATCAGCTTTGTAGCCCTCCTCTGGACTTGCTCAAGCAGTTCCATGTCCTTCTTATGCTGGGGACACCAGAGCTGGATGCAGCATTCCAGGTGGGCTGTCAGAAGAGCAGAGTAGAGGGGCAGAATCACATCCCTCGACCTGTTGGCCTTGCTCCTTTTGATGCAGCCCAGAATACAATTGACTGGGCTGCAAGTGCACATTGCCAGATGATGTTGTTTTTCATCAACCAAAAGACAACCAGAAACTAAAAGATAGACTCAGTAACAATTCCATGACGCTGGGTCACAAATTGAGCTGGGGAAGCAGAAAGCATATGGGGTACCTAGCAGCACTAGAACATTTTCAGATCACCAAGAAAAGTGTTAGTCACTCAGGATAAAATATAAAAGTACAGGTTCCATTTTTCCTACCTTAATTGGAAAAATATAGGTAAGGATGTAGAGAACAAGGTAACAAATAGTTGCATAGTGTTAGCAGCTTACTGGAAGGTCTTGAGAAAATGGGTAAAGACATTTGGTTTTATATCCTATTTCATAGTAATTAAATACATTGTGTTTCTTTGAGATTGTAATACTATTCAATATCTGCAGTGTTGTAGCTAAGAAGGAATCTGATTTCAATGTATTTCTTTTTGTCTTAGATGCTTTGATGATTTCCTTGCCTGGGTTTACTTTTCTTTATGCAGATGGAAATTACTTTTTCAAAATGAGTTTGACAAATTTCCAGATCTGATTAGGAGTATTTTACATTTATTTAAAAGAAGTAACAGGACTCCAATAAGAGTAAAATAACACAGAATCTGGGCCCTCTTGGATACAATGAACTCTAGGACTAATAAGGTCTGATGCTGCACATTATACATGGAAGTCTTTACCAATCTGTTCATGTTTACAATTAGCTAGCTGAACAATGTAAAGAATTCTCTGAAATGAAAAGTTTTTTTTTTACAAAATTCCTCATTGTTCATCAGAAATTAAATAATCATGACAGGTCACAAATACCAACATGCTTTGGACCTACAACTAGAAATGCAATAACAGGGAAAACTGATTCCCCAGGCTTCCTTTTGAGAAGGAAATATAGAATAGCCAGAAAAATCTACAATGGCATAAAGTTGTCTCCTCCAAACATTTTCTAGGAAATTATGGAATTTGCTATATTACATCTATGTATTTTGCCTTGCCAGTTCCAAAGGACATTGCACTGTGGCTATCAGGACACACATCAGCAATCTCCTGGCCTAGAGGCTGTCTACAGATACAGGCTCTCTTAAGACTGAGTCTCTATTTTCCACAAGACAGATTAATCTCCTCTAATATCACAAATATCAGTTCTGGTGTCAATCTCCGCAGTTTCCGTATTGTTCTGAGTACTGCCCTTTGAAATGAGAATATCTTAGTCTAAAAGCACTAAAATATTCTGGTTCTGATTACAATACTTCTTAAATATAAGAAAGCATGAGATGTAGTGAGAGACCCAGCTGTTCACCACCCCTAAATGACAGCTCATGAAGTGAATTCAATTTACTACAGAGGTTAACCTTCACCTGTGCTAGAGACAAGCTGAGTAAGTCTAAGTCACACTGACTACCCAGCTAAATATCTGTTGACTATAATGGGAGCTTAAACAGGTAGCTTACCTGCACATGTGAAAACATGGATTTTATTGTCTTAATGTTAAAATGAATTATCCCATTGTATGTGTCCCAAAATGCACTTCTGGAAAGGCAAGAAAAGAAAAAAAACATGCACTGTTTTTTTTTTTTAACCCGGGATTGTGTGATGATTAAGTGTAAAATTTAGAAACCATCATGTAATTTATTTGTTCAATACAACTATAACAACCTTTCATATTTTACTGTAATAGTACTGAATTCCACTTTGAATATTTGTCTTCAGCTTGCATTTTGTTTTTTCGTAAAATGGACTAAAGCATAGAAAGCCCCTTTTTTGAAGCTGTTAAACTGAATCCACACTAGTAGCTCACAACAGCTTTTGAGTGAGATTCTGTATCTAAACCCCAATAATTTTCTCACTCTTTGAAGCAATAGTGAAACTAGTACAGGATGTCAAAGGAGAAGTATGGAAATGAGCGAAAATATATCCTCTGAAGGCCTCTGTACTATTTTTATTTCTTCCTGCCAGGGGCTGCAATCAAACAATGCACAATGAATATTCATTATGGAGCTGAGTAATCGATTCTATTATTTGCTTTTATACACTTCACAAAACTAAGTTCAGAAGAGAAAGACACATCTGGTTGGATGATGAAGCAATGTCTCTCTGACTCTTTCACTTCCAGAACGCTGACAGAGACAGTATTCGGGAAATGAAACGTTCCTCAAGTATTCAAAAACTAACATGAAAGACCATTTTCGCTGTTGTAAATAACTTCAAATTTTTTTGCTGACAGCAATATAAATGTGCATATTTATGTTATCAAATGTTTGATCCTTAATATTTTTTTTAGGAGGGGCTTAGTTTCATTCTACTTGTGGAATATTCTGTATAAAACGCCCTGATTTACATAATCTTCAAGCTGTTTTTATTTACATTTTCATGTTACTCTTACAAAACAGCTATCACTTTAATGAAAGTTGATAGGAACTAAGTCTTGGGAGGTTTATGAAAAAAAATTTTAAAAAATGTAGTATAAAATTTGTGTTTCAGTCTGCCAAGAAGCTGAAAGGCAGAAAGAGATATTTTTTTTATTATTCCTACTGGTTGCATCACTGCTACCATGTGAATGACTTCTTTTTCATGTTCTTGTAGCTGTGAGCAAAACTGTCATGGGAAACCGACTTACACATTTTGCTTATCCAAATGTACAAAATCTTCTCAAACCTCCTTTAACTTTACAGGTCTGATGGGAGTAGAACTCTTTCAAAATGTTATTTTCCACCTGTGTTCTCTAAGTTTTAGAATATTAATCCAAATCCCAGGGTGCTTCCATTGCTGCAATGCCAATGTCATTTTAAGAGCTTTCTCTTCAGCATGACTTTCACTATATAGCTTCCCTCATTCACAGTGATAAAGACAATTTATGTGGCTCCTTTGTTTAATAGAAAACAGGTATTATTAATTCATGAAGTGTAATACTAAGTTGGAACCTCATAAACTCACAACGGAGAAGACTGGTGCTAACAAATATTTACACTAAAATTATTAGGGGATTCATAATAACAGTGCATATAGAATTTGATTGGAATTTGTTTCTATAGTTAAGGCATCACAGAACATAATTAAGAATACTTAGAAACACCACCTCCATCATTTAAGAGTGATTCATGATGTTCTTTGTCTGACTGAGAACAACTTTTGAATATAAATATCCTAATTTCTGCTTAATCAGCAAACAGTTCTACAACACACACATAATGATATAGACAGTTTTCAAGTGTATCTCTTCATGCACTCATGTGCCTCTGTAGAAAAATCTAGAAAGCAATTTATTGAAAGAAGCAATTTAAGGAGTGATATGTTTTTCAGAAGAAAATTAATTTCTTAGAAGTAACCTTTGTGTTCCCGCTGCAGTAGTTTGTTTGCTTATTTGTTTTGCCCCTTTCTTTGAATGCAGACTACTCCTACATGTTCTTAACTTTGGCAGAAGTTAATTTGCAGATGTTTTCAAAATGTGAGCAATGCAGTGTAACCACTATTTCTCTCTGTAGGCTTCTCAATAGAATATATGAAATTGGTAGACAGGGAAGAAAGAAAATAGTCAACAGAGACTACATGCTCTTGGTTTATTGTGTGGAGTGGGAGGTCTTTTTAAAAAAAAAGCATGTTTTATGCTAATTTTTCAAGTTTCTCTCTTCTACCAACAGGGAAATGCAAAAGCTATTGGAAATGTTGTCCTTTGAACAATGGCTAAATGCACATAGAGTTTAGTCCCCACAGGCAAGTAATAAATGTTTGAGCCTTCTCTCCCATTTTATATAAGGGCAGTGAAATTGTGTGATCAAGAGCAAAAGTAATCTTTGATAACGTAATATAAAGGATATAGGCAGTTTGGCTGAGTATCAGATAAATATTTACTCTGGGAATCCACGTAAATCAGAGAAATCACTCTTTGTGAGTCTTGGCGCTGGATGTGCTTAATCAGCCAGGGTTTTCTATTAATGACTTTTGAATAGTCGTGACAAAACTAATTACTTTAAATATGGGCAAAGAGTTTTGGCAGGAAAAGACGTGACATTTTATAATGGTAAATAATATCTCTCCTTCTCAATGTGCATCACTGCTCTACTTTGTGCAGTGCATACAAAAAAGGAATGAGCTATGCATTAAGTTCATCAAATAAGATTTCTAATGCAAGGGTTTTTCCCAGTCCTGAGGTCTTCTAGTTATTCTTAACAAGAAATTTGTAGGATTGATCTCATGGTCTTGTGTTTGGGTTTTTTCCCTTCTTTTGTGGTTGGATTTTTTTTTTGTTTGGTTAGTTTTTAACTAGCGTAAAGAGGTGAATTCACCTCTTTTAACTAAAGAGGTGAATTCAAGGAGAACAACTATGGATTAGAGAATAAAGCAGTGTTCAGGATTTGTTGCAAGACTATTACAGACTGTTCATCTTAGCGTTACCTCTCACTTGAGTCCAAATTCTTCAAGGTCATCTTCTTTGCTCTTAAATACAACATAAATCAAATTATTAGCCTTGCTATACAAATACATTCCTGAGGATTAAAAAAAAGATATGGATTGTGTTCCTCAGGATTGTTTTTCTTAAATCCTCAATGATTTTGCTCCCAGCCTGTAGTTGAAGGATATCAGCATTTCCTTTATATTTTCTAGTTATATTTCGGATTAGGGCAGGGGGAAGTAACCACTTAGTAAAAGATAGAATTTGCATGGATTTGCAACTGATTATGGTATCACTTGACATTTCTAAGCTATGGCCTATGAAACATTAAATAATAGCTATAATAAAAACTATTATCCAAAGAACATTTTTTACAAGAACTCACAAGTGCCCAGTTCCCTTCCTTGTATTCAAATTGTTATAACATTATTTCCTCTTTTGTAATGATAATGGGCATGTATCAATTTTCATGCTAGAATTGTAAAACATTTTAGAACTATACACAATATATAATTGATATGAGCTAATGCAATATTCTAGGGATGTGAAAACAGAAACTTTTTGTAGGCTGGTATTCAGGTCCCAAGCTAACCAAAACCAAGGACTGCCATACTTCTGTGCTGCTCTTTTGTATTTGTAGGTAAAAGAGTGTTGGTAGCACAACGATGTCTTGGCTAGTGCTGAGCTGTACTCACAGAACATCAAGGCTGTGTCTCCAACAGTTCCTCACCAGCAAAGAGAGGCTGGGGGTGGAGTAGAGTTTGGGAAGGGACACTGCTGGGACAGCTTACCCAAACTGACCAAAGGGATATTTCATACCCTAAGACATCTGCTCAGCAATAAAAGCTATGAGGGCGGAAATTGTTGTAAAGGTGTTTTTTCCAAAGCAAGCCTAAAGTTACCCCCCCTTTCCTTTAGCTTCTCTTTACATCCCCGGTTCATGCATGATTTTCTTTTTTCTTAGAATTAAATTCACAAGAATTTGTTCATCTTTTTTGCTAGATCTTTCTGAAGCACTTCTACTTCAAAAACAGTGCAAGACACTTCTAATGGTGTTTAAGTTTCAGCAATATTTTAATATCTGTCTTCTGAAATCAGTGAAAACCTACTTTGTTCTAATAGGATACTTTCAGCAGACTACTTTTGTTTTGTGGCTTTCTTAGTCAAAGATGTCTTGACTCATGTCTGATTGTTCTAAGGTTCTGCTCAAATTTATTATTTTGTTATAGAAGACCTCCAAATTAAAAACCAGAACTACTAAATTCAGCCATGTTGCTGTAATTTTCCTCATTAAAAGGCAGTGTTTTCCCATTGGCCTATGGAATTTTCAACCATCAACTACTATTAAAACATCAGTCAATTGTTTGAAATACATTATGAACGCAATTTTCAAATGACATTGTTAATTGAATTTGACAATAGATGTAATTCAGGATGAGGTAATTAAACTTTGCATGCTATTGACACTGGTTAGTCATATGTATACTTAATTTTCTTTGATAAGTTTTAGAACAGAATACAACAGTATTTAACAGTTCTACAGATTTAAGATAATCCCCATTTCTCATTTCACAATTTTTTTTTTTTTATTCATTTGGATATAAACGCAAAATGACGGAATTTACAGTTTTAAATTTGGTCTTTGTTATGTTCTGGTATTTAAATGCAAGCTGTCTAATAAGACTTGCTATGGCCCCTCTGACCTGGAAATGTGTCTACATTAAAAAAAAAAAAAGAAACAAAAATCAAAGAAAATAAAATTATCTGGAAAAGGGAATCTGAGTCTTTCTCATTTTTAGATCCTTGTCCACAAAGTACAGACTTCTTCCCTTTATTTTGCCTGAAGATTTCTTGCATTCAGAAAAGTCTTGCTTTAATATTAAAGAATATCATTAAAGATCATTATCTTTCAGTTTTATTTGCAAATATCAGAAGTGTTTCCTGATGTACTATTTCACATATATTTTCTTGGTCTGTGAGTGACCTTGTCTATGACACTGCATGAGAGAAACAAGGATTCATCTCAATTTTAGCAACATGAAGTAGTTGAGTCTTCCTCTCAGCAGTGTGTCTTGGTTCCCTAATCCCAGTGGAATGAGGAGAGGACAATGTTTTCTACCCCTCATGCACAGTGGTAGAAGAGGGAACCTCATTTGCTCCATGAAACACAGAGAGGTCTCACTTTCAGGTCACTCCTTCCAGTCTTCTTGTGTTACATTTCACTGTAAATCTGTGGCAGAAGTGGCAAATTAAGCCCATCTGTGGAATCCCAAGGGAAAGCTGGAATTACTAGATCCTGTTTGTAAAGAACGGAAGAAATCGAACAAAAAAACCTTTATTCATGAGATGTAGCTAGGAAAGAGTCTACAGATAAATTATAAAATATGAATCTGACATGCATTTTCTTTTTGAAGGTAGCATTTCTCTTCCTATTGTAATAGGTATTATAGTATTTATTCAAAATATGCTGCTCATAAATGATAGCAAAAGTATTGCACTGCGTCTCAAGCTTCTGTTATAGTCATTTAAGGGAAAAACTCAAGTAAATGCTGAATAATCTCATCTTCCCTTCTTCATCCTATTAAAAACTATGCTTTCTTGAATTTTTTTTTTCTTTTTGCTTTGTTTTCTGCCTTTTATGGTTATACTGCAAGAAGCCCTTATTTACGGTAGAAGTTTTCACCATAGTTCTGTTTCAATATATTTTACTTCTCTGGTTATCCTAAAAAAAATACCCCACTTAATTTTATAGATGTCTCATTTTTCTTCCTCACCAGACTTAGCTAAGTAATTAAAAATAACGTAAGTTCTATGAAAAGGCAATTGTACTTTAACACTAGTCAAGTGCTAGGACAAAAATTAACTCTATCACAGCCAAAACCAGGAGAGCAGTGTAAAATAATTAGAAATGTTGGGCATTGAGATACTACAGCAGTAAATGATGATGGTAAATAGCTATTTCAGTCTCAGTATAATAGCAATGTAAGGAAGTTATATATCTTAATTTTGGGGGGGACAAATCAGTTGCACATAATAAAACAAATCATAATTTAATAGATTTAGGGATTACACATTCATAACATTACAATGGTCTTTTTCCCCAACAAATTGATAGGAATGAATATTCATGTTGTCAGTATAAAGGCTCTCTGATTTCCAATTAGAAATCTACAGGTAATAAGATGTCTACTTTAGAATCAAAAGTATTTTCAATTCACTGGGGAAACTTTATTAAAAAAAAAAAAAAAAAACACAACAAAACAAACCCAAAACCAAATCCTGTTTTCTGCAACTCATAAGTTTTCTAAATATTGAACTTGAAATTTTTAATCAGGAAAATAAATCTTTTTCTGTGACGTTATTAATGTCATAATAGTTAAAATTCTATTAGACTTCCAATTGCAAAACTCAGTTTGTACCTGTTTATTACTTGGTTCTAGGATCTTTTCTCCACTCTAAGTCTTATTCTGTCATGACATAACTCTTGGACATGTATATGCAGAAATTATAGGTAACAATCAGTTGTGATGTTATGAATGGAAAATTAATTTTCAGTTTAATAGAGATTATTGTTTTTTTTTGGATGGGATGCATTTTCACAAGTTTCTTACCATAGCTGTTTTTACAGTGAAATGATTAATGACCATGACAATTAACACAATTGTTCCATTGTAAATCTAATATTAAAATACAAAGAATTTCAATATGGATAAAAACTTAATGGCACTCAAATAATTTGATAGCATAGCAGCAAATTTTATGTATTTTCATGTCCATGTTGTCTTGATTTTCTGATTACTCCTCCTGATTAAGGACAAACATTTAAAACTTACCAAAATGTTCATTTTAATGACATTGACTAGTAGTTACAAGGAAGTTTACACTCATGGGATGAGCTGTCTGAAACATTTCCTTAGGAAGAAGAGCTCACACATTTAGAAAGCCTCGTACACTGGCGGGTCTGATTCAGTCCAGTTTGCAGTGTTCATCTTCTCTTTTAGAGGTGATAATGGCCAGGGTTTGTTGAAGAAAAAATGCTTTTGTGCCATGTGTAAGAATAAATTAAACATTAATCTGAATATAAATTACTTTAAGATTACTTAGAGAAGCTCTCCAAGGTTTTGCTCATCAGGAGTTGCTCATCTCTGGCCTTTAATTAATCTGATGATTCTCTTCCCTTAACTTTCAGTTCAGTTCAAACTTCTGTTCACTACCATGTCACAGAACTGATGCTTAGTTTCTGATTCTCTGTACTCTCATTTAATCCTTAAACTCAAATAGATCACAGACTCACGGAATAAGATGAGTTGCAAGGGACACTCAAGGATCATTGAGTCGAACTCCTGGCCCTGTAAAGAACCATCCCCAAGAGCCACACCATGTGCCTGAGAGCATTGTCCAAATGCTTCTCTAACTGTCTCAGGCTTGGTGGTGTGACCGCTTCCCTGCAGAGCCTGTTCCAGTGCTCAAACCCCTCTAGGGTGAAGAACCTTTTTCCAATGGCCTACTTAAACCTCCCCTGGTACAACTTCAGGCCATTCCATTGGGGTCTGTTGCTGGTCACTACAGAGAAGAGATCAATCAACTACCACGAGATTGCCTCTTACTTCAACCATTGTAAACAGAAGAGCAGTTAGTCTTTCACCATAGCTCTCTGAAATCCTCTTTTCTATAACTAGAAAGCAAAGAAAATAATATAACTTACTGGGCATATGTGTACGAGGTAAATAATACCTTTTTATCAAAATCAGCTTTTTAATAGATAGAATTGAAAATTTCTGTCTAAACGAAAGTATACCTCAGACAACTACAATGAACTGAGAATGCAATTCAAATGTCTGCACAATTATTAAGCTGAGAGAGGGATTTTGTGAAATTAGCTTTGCAACCCTCCTTGTAACATCAGAGGAAAAAAGAGTACAAAGGCTGGAATTCTTGAAGTATGTAAAAGATTTTCCCATTCCAATATTTGAGACCGCTTTGTATGATTTAACCAAATTTTGCACTAGGGAGATCAGATCCAACTGTCAAGTGGAAAATTCAAGTGTTTTAGCTAAGATTTAATACTTATATCCTTCCTGATTATAAGTGGTATGGTACCTCCAGCCTAGATCATTCACTTTGTCTATGTAATCACCTGCTGTTTTGGCCATTTCCTGGGAAGACCAGTCCTTTTCATGAACCATACCCTGGCAAAGATCCCAAGCACTGTAAGGATCTGCAACTCAGCTTCCCTACTTCAAAAAAGCTCTGCTGCTGAGTTATCAAGTTATCTCTGGGAACTGTGTTCCCTCCTTTGGAAGGTAAGAGAGCTTTGATTTGTAAAGTGGTTATGATTATAACAGATACTAAAATATGTATATACTTGTACATGTATATGTCTGTGCGTATTTGCTTACATATATGTAGATAATATGCAGTGATCATTACTATGATCCTTAATTTTTAGTAATTCCTTTAGACACAAGAAATGTGTAGTGAATGCCTTAGTAAAGATATTTTAGTAGGGAAAATGAATCTGACCTGCTACAAAAGCTAAAATAAAACAGCAAGCGTGATATGAAGCACATAGAGAAGAAATGCTGGCTGGAAATTAAGTAACAAAGGAACAGTTTAAGTGTGTACACCAATATGTGTGGGAGTATAGCCATAAAGTTTTAGAGGATTTAGAACGGAGTGCCAGAGAATTAAATATTGGAAAATGTGCAAAGACTTTAAGCAGTCAGATTTGCTGGCATGAATGCTGATCTTCCCAAAAACACAATATTCAGAAACCATTTCCTATACCTGTTCCTTACTTGGAAATCTGGTCAGATTAACTATGAGCTAAAGTTTATCCTCTCAAGCAGCCCTGGGGCTTAGCTTCCAGCAGTCCTTTATACTTAGCACATTAGTCATCTTCAACTGGAGATGAACTTGAAAAATAGCTGAAATATCTTCCAAATACCAGCCAGATGTAGAACTGCCACAGGTTCTACTCATGGGAAAAATGTCACTATGTCTGTTAATCAACATTTTATTTCAGCTGAATCTCTTTTGACAACAATGTTTCTGAGGACAGTATTCAGGCATGATATGAGAAACTCAATAGCATCTCACTCCAGGTGTATAGGTTATGCCATGTCATAGGTAACCTCAGCCAGCCACGCGCAACATTTTCGTTCTTTGCCTCCCTATCATAAATTCAAACTTTCTCCAAACTGTTTTGATCTTTCTCTAAATTCCACTTCTTCAGACAGAAGTAATTTTCAGACTTGCCTTGTCAGTACCCCAATGGGTTTACATGTCAGAAAGAAAAAGTATAAAAATAAGTTCTATTCATCTGTGACAGGCAAATATTTTAATTTTCATCAGTTTTGACAGGACTTAGTTTGCCATAGGTAATACACATTTACAAGTTGTATTTTATTAGTACATCACGTCATGTTGCAATGAATTAGAATTTGTCACATGGTATTAATATTATGTTGCATCTGACAGGACATTGTTTCCATCTAAACACGCTAAAATGTTAGTAAACTTATGGGAATTTTATGTGTTTTGTATGTATCTTCAGCTCTCAAAAGGGTGGGTGAGTTTGTTGTAGGTCACCTGAACAGATAACTGTTAATGAATGTTTTGGCACCAGATAGGGTATGCTATTGACTGAAACTTTAGAATTTTTTTTTTCTCATGATTTTTTGGCTTTTAAAAATTCAATCATTAACAAGTTTTACTACAACATACAAACTCCAACATGCAGAATTCACTAGTGGCCTAATCCTGTGCCATTTAAATAATCAGGGGCTTTTTCACTACCTTCACCTGTTTGTTAAATAAAAGTGCTCAAGCTCAACTGCACTTCAGTGTGTGAAGTGCAATGTATTCTAAGCAGAGTTTGTTCTGACTGTGTCATAGAATACCGTGATAGGATTGCAATGCTGAGATCCTGTGCACACTGAGGAAAAGAAATTAGGAAGGATAAATTAGACATGCTTTCAGGAAGTGGTGGAAGCACATTGATCTAATGATTCCTTATACAACCATTTGTCTATTTGAAGCAGAGGTAAAATCTCAGGATACTTAGAAGAAATTATTAATCTATGCAAATATTTATTACAGCATTCATGGGTCCCCCAGTCAGACAGAGAAGGATTCCACAATATTAGATATTTCTCATTTTAACCTAATAAAAACATAGAATTTTTAAAAAGAGAAAATAAAATGTTTGTGCTGATTAATTCATGGACTGACATGATTAGACACACAACTGAATATTGAAATAGTTGTTTAACAAAATCTTTTCTCATAGGTATAGTTTCCTGCTGCTTTAGTTAAAGCTTTTTACAAGTGATAATGAATATATACTGTTCAAATTGTGCATCTAGACAGGAACTCTGATTCCAAATCTATATCTTATTTTGATGCAAATAGTTGTAATCTAATTAACCACTGTTTAATAGTTCCTATTACTACTTGTTGCTAAGGGTTTAATATTGATTTACAATCATATTTTCCCAGAAAATATTAACTGAACATAAACTGTGCATAAAAGTTTTCTATAAATTATATATTAAAATATATACATATAAAGAACATAAAAATTTAACTCTGTCATTCATGAAAACGCCATCAGAATCAAAGCAATTTCACCTCTTTCCATCTTAATAAAAGAGCTCTTTTCATTCATTTTAAGGCATCTTTTTTATGATGATGTATTATGAATATCTTCTTGACCCAACACCTAATTGATCTCCATGACCGCTGTTAAGGTTATAGAAAACCGCTGAAACTCTTTCAGTGTAATTTTTGAAGAAGAGATTTAACAAATATTTACCGAAATACATGTCTAAGTGATTTTGCGTTAAGCTGCATGACCTGTCAACATTAATTTAATAATTTCATGATGATCTCTTTTATATGCATGGAATTATTAAAACCCTGCTTTTTTTTGCTTTTTCTTTTTTTCTTGTTGATGTGATGAGTTGACTTTGTCTGGCTGGTAAGTGCCCACTGAGCCACTCTCTCACTCCCTCTCCTCTGCAGGACAGCAGAGAAAACAAGATCAAAAACTCATGGATCAAGATAAAGTCAGTTTAATGAAGAAAAGCAAGGCTACACGGAGAAGTGAAGCAAAGCAAAAACATTTATTAGCTACATCCAATCCCTATGGAATGTCTAATGTGCAGCCAGTTCCTGGGGAGTAGACACTCAATATGTACCTTGTCATGTTTTTTAGCAAATGACTAAATCACAGACTAAATCTGTTACTCAGAGTTTCTTACAAATTATTCAATGTTTTTTACTTGAATACAGCTTGAATGTTGCAACTTTATTGCTGAAGAAGGAAGGAAAATAAGCTTCCTACCATTGTAACATATACCACTTTCCTGAAGGAAAAGAAAGGGCATTGAGTGATTAATTTCACTGTTTACTGCAACCAAAATTCTTAAACAATCAGTAGAAAAAGTTGTAAAAAGCTAGCTTTTACAAATAACACCCTTTTAAAGTTCCCCCTTAGCTTATAAGTAGTGTAAATTTAAAAATACCTGGAAAACACAGATTTTTATTTTGTTTTAAATAGCATTAATAAAATAGGAAGATTCTAGGGGTTTTTTCATTTGTTCTTTTTTTTTTAATTTTGAAAGCATATTTTCACCTTGTTTCTATTGACTGTAACTAAAAAAAGAAAACTTTTGATAGCTGAGGAGTACAAAAATGTCTTGTTTCATAAGGCACTGCTAACACCTAAAATGTGAAGGTTTTTTAAAGTTACATTAGACTAATTCAGCTCTATATCTAGAGGTCAAAATTTAGATGCATATTTCAGTAAGTATAAAATAAACATTATAAAAAAGGATATACAACGCACCCTCCCCATATCCGATCTGAAAACGTTGTGCCCAGGAGGAAAAGTGCAAGAGTGGTTTTTTATATTATTTTTTTATATCTTTATGTTGAAAATAATGTAGAAATTAGAAAGTATTTCTATTTCATAATTACTTTACATTTTTTCCTCTAATTTTTTTTAAACTTTCATAAAAAGCAAATATTTATTGAAAGAAGGACAATCACACAAATAAGTTAATACCAGAATATCAGCTACAGAAAAGTCTTGTGGGTAACAAATAGGGCCCCATTTGCGTGAATAGTTAGTAAACAACACAGACACACACACAGCCCGTTCTCATCTGGCTTGCTGACGTTGAGAGAAGAGTTTTATACAAAGTTTCTGCTGAGTACCAGAACAATTTTTTGATGCCACGAAACTATAGGAGAAGCTGTGCTGGGGTTATTTCACATGAATAAAGAATTACTTGGTGATGTGCCTATTGAGGGCAGCCTTGACTCCAGCTACAGTGCTGTGTGAGATCCTGAGAAAAATGAGCAAGAAAAACAGCAGATCTACAACCACAAGCATCTGGAGAGGATCCTAGTTTGTTTAGTGCTCTGCTTGGTGAGATCCCATGGGAGACTGTCCTGAAAAGCAAAACGGCACCAGAGAGCTGTTTGATCTCCAAGGACCATATCCTCAAAACACAGACAGATTCATTTTGACATGCAGGAAGTTGACCAGGTGAAGCAGAAGGCCACTGCAGATGAACAAGGAACTCCTGACTGAGCTCAGATGCAGAAAGGAAGTGCAAGGGGGGGTTGGAGGCAAGGACTGGCCACCTGGGTAGTACCAAAGAGACATGTCTTGTGTGTGCTGGATTGGAGATCCAAAAGCCAAAGCAGAGTGAGAGTTAGCACTCAGATGTCAAGGGCAGGAAGACAAGCCTATAGAAATTCATTGTTAGGAGAAGGAATGTTAAGGGAACTGTTTGTCCGCTGCTTAGTGGAGAGAGGATCTGGTGATGATAGACATAGAGAAAGCTGAGGTACTCAATGGGTTTTTTGAAAGCTTTGTCCCTAGGTCTTACAGGCCCCTGATCCTACATTCAGGCTCTGTGGAAGTGAAGTCAAGGCAGAGTGAGAGGTCACTTAACCCACTTGGTCTAACCAATATAAGCCCACAGCACAGGACAGTTTGCAACTGCAGGTGCTGATGGAGCTGGCTGATGTCTTTACAGCTTTTTTTCAAAAAAAGGTGAGAAAGAGAGTGTGGGGAAACTACAGTCTAAGCAGTCACACCTCAGTTTCTGGAATTCAGGTCCAGGCAGTCCCAGAAATGAAAGAACACCCAGCACAGATCTGAAATGAGTTATGTGGAGAATTTCACTGTCACTGACAGCATTTTTGAGATAATTTGTTCTTTTAAAGCTTGTATATCTGTCTCAGAGACTTGAATAAATTATAAAAAGCATAAAAACATAAATCAGCTACTTATGTATCAATTAAGAGTTCATTGGCCCCAGCACTGGTTCTCCCCAGCTAGAGTTTTCTGTTAAGCTTTTCTCTAATTTGTGTTTAAATTTGAGTAATTGATCTAGTACTGAATGTGTTTTTTACAGAAAACTGAAAATTATCTACCAAATGTTATAGAATTTCAGATGAAAATCATTTTCATTTGGATAACTGAAAAGTAATTTCTTTTGCAAAAACATATTTTTTTCATATCTATTCCATGTCCAGTGAAATCCCAGACAATCTGGGTACATTGTTCTTTTGTATCATATAGTTTTACTTAAAAAGAAAGGGGGAAAAATGTTTCCTCAAATCCATGAAATGCTGATCTGGCATAAAAGTCTCCTTTTTATTTTGCTATCAGTCAACTTGTCTAGAATTCCTGACAGTGCTTTGCCTCTGACACAGTCATATATAACATGATGTATTTGTATGTAACACATCGTTGCTTGGATATGCACTTGATAGTCATGTTATAAAAAATCAAATCACTTCAGTTTTTTTTAGAGCATTAAGGAAATTACTTTCAAATTTTATCCACAGCAAAGAATGTACAAATATTTATACAAATACATAAAACTGATGCTCCTACAAAATTCACAAAGTTAACAGCAATTAAGTTTATTGACACTGATGATTTTATTTCTGAGAGCGTTTAAGCCATCAGTGTCTATTTCAATTTAGAAGGTTGAATGAAACAAAAAATCAAATCTTTATTACTTTTAAAGAGAGAGTATTAAACAATAGTGTTATAATTCAGATTGAGAGACCCATGCCTCTACTGAATTTCATTCTGTTCTTTATCGGATCCCTTGGTCCACACTTAACCTGCTACACAGGAAAAAAGAAAATCACAGCAAGAACTCACTGGGCAGAACTTCTTCAGGTAGTTTCCAAATGAATCTGTAAGGGAAAGCGACATTCCATTTCTATATATATATATATTAA
>VZRN01003245.1:1595694-1744823 GCA_013397935.1 Dasyornis broadbenti | reverse complement strand
AAAAAAAAAAAAACCAAACCAAAACAAAACAAAACCAACCAAGCAACAATCCAACCAGAAAAAGCCCCAAACATACCAAAGAAAACCCTTCCAAATTGATGTCCTTTATTGTGTTCTTTGGTGCATTAGTTCTTGTAAGTTTAGAAACTACAGCAAATAGCTTCCTGAAGCCAATGACATGGTGTTTCTTTGGCAGAGAGTTCAAGGGAATGGAGAGGAGATAAGCTTTATTACTCCTTGTTTAAGAAAACACAAGGAACTCCAGGATGCATAACATCTGCTCAGAAGGACTGCTTGCACAGCAGGTATTGCCTTTCCTAGGTCTGGGAGCTGGGGACTTGGCATGTACATGAGGACAGCTGCCTCACTCTGCTTGTCATACACTGTGCAGATCAATTCCGAGTAACCTGAATGCGCAGAGACGGGTTCAGATGTGGGAACTCGTTACTTCTCACACTTAATTGGGCAGAGAGAATTGCCATTTAGGACAATAAGATGCACAGCATTTTCCTACAGGACAGCATTGTCCCAATGGAATAGCATGGTTATTTCACATGGACCGATAGCAATAGAACATGAGGGGGCAGTTTTAAACTAAAAAGAGAGATTTGGATTAGATGTTAGGAAGAAATTCTTTGCCATGAGGGTGGTGGTGCCCCATTCCTGAAGTGTTCAAGGCCAGGCTGGGTGGGGCTTTAAGCAACCTGATCTAGGGGGAGGTGCCCCTGGGCACCAGGGGACTTGAACTAGATGATGTTTATGATCCCTTCTAAACCAAGCCACTCTATGATTCTGTGAATCTATCATGAAACTCCTTCATGCCCCAAAAGGTGACTACCTGCTTAGATATAGACATAAATCTTTTTTATAACCAGTGTTTCCGTTTCCCTTCCCCTCACCTCCCCGCTCTTCCCCTTCCCTCCTTTTTTCCTAGTCAAATCATGATTCCTTTCATTCACCCACAAGTGTTAGTTCTGGTAAACTAGTCTGCCAGACTGATCTTGAGCACCTCTCAATGAGCCTTCGTTTATTAAGGTGATTTACTGGTTCAATGGAACTGGTGGCAAAAATAATTGTTTCTTTTCCCCTTTAATTATGTTTGTGCAGCTTAAAATCTGGGGGTCTCAGTCTCTCAAAAATAATTATTAATCTAGGAAAACGTAATTAATACATTACTAGGATTTCTTAAACCATTTAAATTTGTTCATTTTAGAACTAAAACACTCCATCAAAACATTCTTACTTGTTTCTGTTTGCTTTAAGCAGATTGTTCTGAGACATCTGAGCTCATGCCAGTCTAGATTTTCCAATACTGGTGCATACACAGTCCTGGCTATGACAAACGTCACCTGGACTCTCTTTGACTCATGAACTGATTTACTAAAAGGTTTGTGAGCCCTGTGTCTCAGCTATGCAAAGCAGCATCTCATTGCATAATTGTTCATTACTGTTACTGGTCTGTAATTTTCACAGTGTGCAGATTTTAATTACAGAGGAATAGCTACTGCCTTCCTTGTTTTTTTTAGCTGGTTCCATGGCAAAGATTTGTTGAGGGATATAGGAAGATATATTTAAATCTAAGAAATTTATTCTTTACAGAAACTTTTTAT
This sequence comes from Dasyornis broadbenti, assembly GCA_013397935.1. Taxonomy (NCBI): domain Eukaryota; kingdom Metazoa; phylum Chordata; class Aves; order Passeriformes; family Dasyornithidae; genus Dasyornis; species Dasyornis broadbenti. The sequence continues at coordinate 1,743,213 of VZRN01003245.1, read as the reverse complement.
GAGAAGGCTTATGAATCTCAGTCTACTCATTTAATGTTTGCCCAAAACAAATAAACTATTTCCTTAATGTATTCCTCTGTTTCTCTAGGACCAGTTTATAAAATATTTGAAATGTAAAAGAGCCCAAAATTCTGAATCTTACATCACCTTGAAGTATAAAGTCTTACTTTATAAGACTGGTAGCCATTTACAACTTTGGCCATATTCTCCTCTTGTAAGTTGTATGAAGTGAACACAGGGTAATCATCTGCCCTCTATTTCTAATTATATCATTTATTTAAATATTTTCTTGTACCTATACTGGGAAAGGTGAATCAATCAGGGAAATCTCTACATAAAATGACAAACAGTGTCTTCACTGACTAGATGACATTGCTTCTGGTAGTCAGCCTAGGGAACTTAGTCTTTCACAAAGACTAAAAAGCTCAGTGGCTCAAAACCCCATCCAACCTGGCCTTGAACACTTCCATGGATGAGGCATCCATAACTTCTCTGGGCAACCTGTTCCAGTGCCTCACCACCCTTACAGCAAAGATTTTTTCCTCTTATCTAGTCTAATTCTATACTATTTCAGTTTAAAGACATTCTGCCTTGTCCTATCACTACACACCCTTGTCAAAAGCCCCCTTTCTGCTCTCTTGTAGGCCCCCTTCAAGTACTGGAACATACTGCAACATCTCCCTGGAGCCTTCTCTTCTCTAAGCTGAACAACCCCAACTCCCCAGCCTGTCTTCACAGGAGAGGTGCTCCAGCCTGCTGGTCATCTTCTGGCCCTCCTCTGGACTCACTCCAACAGGTCCAGGTCCTTCTTATGTTGGGTCTCCCCTGTATTCTGGCTCAGCAGCCTGTTCTCAGGACGATCTGGCTGTCAGAATGCTTTACTCTGCTGTAATACTGCTGTACACCTGTAGTAGAGCTAAAAAGAGAAGTGAACTTTATTTAAGTTTGAGCCAATATCAGGGTGAGAGCTTCAGAAAAAAACTACCGAACTACAGAGTGTTCCCTTAAAAATGAAATTCCTTCAAGTTGCATGAGCCACTGGTTTGAAGACTGAAAAGCTTCTAAACAGAAAAGTTACAGGAATACTCACTCTCCTAAATTTCCTGGGTTAACCCTGCTGAACAAACTTTCATTAATAACGTCATTAAGAACATGCTTCAGGTAACTCTAATCAGCTATCAACAACTGGTATTTTTGCCATGGCATTGCAATGATTGCCCTTATGATAATTGGGTTTCTTTTTTTAGAAACATCTTTCATCTTCGTTGAAATGTAAAACAATATATTTCAAAAAGTATCTGTAGTTTATCTGAAGGGACTGTGAATGGAAATATCCTGCACTCTGAGTCTTTTGGTGCCTACGGCTTATCAAAAGAGCCTGAAAATAAAAAAAAAAAGCAAACAAACAAACAAAAGTCCTAGCAAATATATCCTTATAAAAATCTCATTCTAGAGCTTTTCACACATGAAGAAACACCTCATCTATAATTACAGTGAAAGAGAGGGATGCCACACTGAGCACCTGCATTGATTCTTGCTGATTCATTTAGGGTTTCTCCCTGACAACCTGAAAAACAAGTGTACTAAAACCAATCATTCAGCTCTCAGTATCCTGATGTCCTAGTAATATGAAAGGATCTGAAATTACTTAATATTTCATAAGACTTTGCTGTGTGATCAAATGCTTTGATATCAATGGGACTATCCATACATGGAAGTTAAATACAAGGAAGGTTTTCAAGAAATATGATCTTGAATATTAGTGCAAGAAACATTCTGATTACCTACATCTTAACTGGACAAGAAGGACAGATTCTGGTTTGGACCATGTAGACATAAAATGAGTCTTTAATCAGTTGGTTTATGTCAAGCACACAACTAATTTCTACTCAGCTAAACCTATTCATGCATTCTGGTTTAGACAACAGTTAACATCTTCTTTATGACAAGGACCATTTGCTCAAATGTTTCCTGAAATTGGTCCAAGTAAAAGCGAGAGAGATGCAGAGATATAGGAGAAGGAATTTGACAAGAGATCAGAACATTCCATTAACTAAGATCTTTTCCCAGAAAAAATTAAAATTGGCAAATCTTTCCACTTATGCTGTACTCTGAAAGAAAATTAAAAAAAAAAAAAAGAAAAAAAAAAGGCAGGATAATATACTTTAAATGCTTCTCTTTAAAATGTTGAGAAAAATAGCCAAAAGGCTGCTTCAAAATACTGGTAATCACAAAGATAAGGAAGAAATATACTTTAGAAGTACAGAAAACTGATTTACTTATTTTTATATGACAGCTGTTTCAGTGACATAATTTTAATCAAAAGTGTGTCACAAAGTTCTGTAAAATAACGGCTCATGAGCTACAAGAATCTATAATATTTACTATAAAATATTTTACCACTTTTTTATTTCAGATGTCTCCTTTTGGTTTCAAAATATCTGTTTGAGCAGAGCCTCTTTTGTTTTTAACCTTACTGTTTCTTTAGGAATCAACACTGATAATCCTTGGTGCACAACACACGTCTAGAAGAGGTTTAAATGTGTTACTGAAATGTTGTCTACGCCTGGCTTTCCTGGCCGTCCTTGACTGAGGTGTCAGGCCCCAAATGCTCAGCGGCTCGGCAGCTTCTTTCTGTGCCACTCCGGAGCCTGGTGTGGCTGGATCACGCAGAGGTGGGGCTGCCCACAGCGAGGGACCGACGAGGTGCCGATGAAATAAGGCGAAAGAGGCAAAGGGTTGCTGGAGGGGGTTCCCCCGAACTCTCCTTTATTGGGGGAAGGGTGAGGAGATCCAGGAGGGAGAGTCGTGGAGGGAGAACACAGGGGAGAACACCAGGGAAATGTCCCCGTGCAGCTGGTTTTAAGGGGGGATAACAGCCAATGGGGTAAAGGGCAAGGGGAAGGTACAGTGGTCAGGGAGCCAATAAAGACATTTGAGGGCGGGAACAAGAGCTCAGAACCAATAAAACTTCAAACATAACAGAACTTTCTGGAAGAAGGGGTTAGCCCCAGACTCTGGACACGCCCCTCCTCTGGAACAAGGGGTGGATCTTAGACCCTGATTCCATCCCTTGAGTCCTCCCCTAATGAGGAGCCTCCTACAGAGGAGGTGGAGCTGGAGCGTGAGGCAGCAGCACCCAGGGTTGGACCTCCCACACTGAAAGAGGACAGAGAGGCTTCTATAATTGTTCTGCAATAACATTTAGTGCACTGAACAAAATATTTGGGTTTGTTATGGGGTTTACTGCAAGTAGAGTTTGGAAACACACTATAAATTTTTCTGGCTCACTATTTTATGACATACTGTTGCAATTAGTAGGAAAACCATTGAAATGCTTAATAAAGCAAACCCCTGTAACGCTTTAGAAAAGTCTTGATGATTTAGAAAAAGTAGATGGTTTCCTGTATGCAAATCAAGAAGGAAAGGTTGGCTGCAAGAGTGAGCATGCAAGCAGTAGAATTGGTAATCCAGGCCAGAACACAGACTAGAAAGCAGAGCAGGGTAAGTATTTTGGTATGTTTAGGGTCTTTCATTATTACCCTTATCCTAGAGTTAGATGCCTAGTCAACTTCACAGAGAACTGACAGCCTGGTACATTAATGTTGTGGTTAGACTCTGGCCAAATGCCAGGCACTCACAAATTAATACACCCAGGGCTCATGAGTTGAGATAAGGAAAACCGGGATAAAAAGATGCACTCAGGGCAGAAAACAGGTTAAAAACTTTTATTGTTAACAGAATCACAGAAGTAAATGAGAAATGAAATAAAACCTTCGAAGACACCATTTCTCCACTAACCTCCCTCCCTCCCAGCAGCTGCACAAGGGAACAAGACGTGGAGGGAGGGGCGGGGGTAGGTCAGTTCATCACCGAAATCTTTCTCCACTGCTCAGGGGAGAGGAGTATTTTTCTTCTGTGTAGCCACAGGTCCCAAATCTCACAAGTGGCAGTCCCCCCGACCCTGACACGTGAGCTTCCCCCACGGGCAGACAGTCTTCCAAAAACTGGTGCAGTGTGGGGTATCTCGTCCACAGATCAGACCTCCGAGTCAGCCATTCCATTTCGGGAGCAAGGCTTTTTTTTCCTCTTTGCTGAACCACAGTCTCTCTCAGGCATCGGTGTGGGGCACTTAATTCAGTCTGTAAAAGCCTGTTTCTCCACTGAAACTCCTGCTAGGCAATGGCTTCCTCCAGGCATTCACCCACTCTGGCATAGGCTGCACGTGAATTTTAACATTCCCCATGGACTCCATGGGCTGCAGGGGGACATCCCACTCCACCATGGTTTTCATTACGTCCTGCAGAAGATTCTTGGCTCCGGTGTCTGGAGTTTGCCCTCCCCCACCTTCTCCATTGACCTTGGTGTCTGCATTGTTATTGTTTTTCCTCACATATTTTCACCACCTCCTCCTCCTCCTCTGGCCAAAAGAAGTACTTGACCCCCCCACCTTGGTCTCTTCTTCAATATGTTTTCACAGAGGCGTAACCAACATCTCTAATTTGCTCAGCCTTGGCCAGCAGCACGTCCATCATTTTCAGAGCCATCAGGGCTTGGCTCTGCTGGACATGCTCACAGGAGCCATTTTGTGGGCTTCCCCCACCACTAGCAAAAAGTGGGCCAAGCAAAACCAACACAATTAAATAGTCTTGATTGCTCACCTCATTGACTCATTCTTTCCTCTAAACTTGCCTTTTGAATCCAAGTTGAGCTTCTCTACCACTAACTGACAGTATGCCTGTCTTTCCCGATATATGAGCTGACAGACAGATGCAGATTCTGAAAGTTCTTCAGCAAAAGCTACGTGTATTTTTAGTGAAAATGTTAACTTACAGAAACAAAGGAAGGTTGTTCATCATGAAACATTTTATATTAAATAAAAACATGTCAATAGCATTAAAATGTTTTGTAACCGAAGCCTGACTGCCAGTGTTGAAACATTTCAGGTTTCCCCTCTCTTTGGACTTGGATTGCTCTCTCCCAGGTTTGTTGCTCCTCCTGAGCTAACCCCCAGGCTGCAGCCAGACACTGCCTGGAGGTGCTGCTGTACTGCTGACAAAGAACAAAACTGCCAATTTTAAGTTGAGCAAATGATAAAAATAATGGTGTATCAGCATGTTCCCTTATCCTGTTTAGTTTACTCCTGCACATATTTCCAAGCAGCCTTCTGTAGGGAAAAGCAGTGCAGAGATACATGAGCTAGCATAAATTTACTGAAAGAGAAAACCAGCCAGCAACATATGGAACACCTATTTTGGATAAGGCAGAGACACCGTACAAATGAATTTTGATTAATAAACTCCTTTTATTAAATAATGCACAGTGGTCTAGACATTTTGCTGCAGTGATCTGTACAAGCACTTATTTTGGTCTGTTGTCAGCTGAAAATGCAAGATATTTTTAAGGTCTCCCCTGTCACGCCTCACCACACTGGTATTGACTCACTAAGATGTGGAACATTATAGATCTGATTTTCTTCCCTGACAATGGTTTCATGGAAAAGGTGGAAAAACTGGCATGTTTAATAGGAAAGAATTAGACTCCCTAGATACCTATGCAAGGTGAAAGTGATTGAGTGGCACATTCCAACTAAAGGATTAGTGACACATTACAGGATTAAGCAAAATGAAAACAAATGAGATATTGTCATGCAGATAAGACTAAAAAACTAAAGAAAGTAGGGCAAGTCTTTCGTCTTTATGTTGTTTGGTGTGATCAAGGTCATACTGGTACTGATTTACTGCTAGTGAATTATTTTATAATTCCTACAAAGTGAAGTTACTGTATCATATTTTCTATATCCATCTCAGTTACACACAGACTTTCTAAAACTGCTGACTCATTTAGAAGAGTCGAGAACTGAAAGGTCAGAACTGAAAAGATATTGAAAATAAGTTTTTCTTCTCATCTTGGAGAGTCAAACTAAATCGGGGTTTGGACAAGCAAGTTGGGCAGTATAGGAAACTTCCCTTCTTGTCATCTATATTGGCTTTGCATGTATCTGTGTATTTCTCAGTGGCATGATATTACAGTTGCCTACAGAGAGGAAAAGAAATCACATTTAATACAGTACACTCTAAAGTCATGTAAGTGGATCGATAATTAAGTTCCAGAATTTCTAACTGTGAAGAGTGCTGTTCTCTTCAATCTTTACCTAGTAAACAGTAGTATTCAGAGGCTTTGAAGTATAATCCAATATGGGCGCAGAAGTCAGAAATATATCCAAAACCCATACTTCCATTCATTGCAATCAGAACAAAGGAATACCAATTTTAAAACATGCTATTCTCAACAGAATTTTCAATGGTACCTTGTAACTTGCAACTGTATATCTAGTGTGACTTCCATAAAAAAAAAATTCCAATAAAGAACTGTAAGAGCAGCCTTATTTAGGTTACCAAAGAAATGAGAAATTAATCAAATGAAGTTATTCTGTAGTAGTGTTGGCTCAGCAGTAAAATGACACAAAGGCACATCCACACGGTTTACTAAAGCTTAATTCATTTGGATACTTGTGATCCAAGTCTTTGAATGATTACAAAGAAATGTCAAGGCTGTGACATTGTGGCTAGAATAAATCAGACAGAAAAAATAAGACAGGAAGGGAAAGAAACAAAGAGAAGTAAGAACCCCAACAACAAAATTACATTCCCAAAATTGCTTTTTCCAAGGGGGAAAAAAAACCCTACTTATTTTTTCCCCCAGAAAATTTATTTTCTGAACTATGAAACAAAAGAGTTCTTCTCATTTATTCTCAGACTTTGTGTGACTGTCACAGTGCAATGGTGGCACCTATTGGTCTAAGATGTTTATGAAAATCACACTCTGCAAAGGGCATTTTTTTTCTAAATTAATACAGTTCACTCTCTTCATGCTGGGACGAGCACTAGAATGACAATTCCTGCATTGAGGTGACAGCATGATTCACACTAATAGCTCTGAATTTAGTAATTTCTGATTCATGATTCTTCCCACATGTTGTGACTATATTCTTGAATTGAAGCAACTGCACCAGAGCTGATCGTTTAACAGGTAGAGGGTCCATCAGTTCCCTCCAGAATAACTGGATGGGTGCTCCCTTCGGTGCGTGAGTCATTTCTCTGTTTCCTCAGAAGAGAGAATTAATAAGGGGAGTGTACATGTGAGAACAGGTAATGAGAGTCCTGTGTGAGTCAAGCTGTGCAAAATGGGGTTTGCTGTTTGTTAATCTGTCAGACAGAAGAGCATAAAGAAAAAGCTGAGGTGGTATGAAGAAACGACAGGCGCAGAGGGCAGACGTAGGCTCACAGCAGTCCCTGAGCAGACTGTCCTGAGCAGGGGTGCTAAGCAAGCGCATCGGTGACCTGTAGTTCTTTAAGTAAATTTGTGTGTGTAGGCAAAAAGATCTATTCTGTTTCCTTCAACATTTTTCCTGGCTTTTCTTTTCAGGATGAAGAGCTTCTCAGAAAAAGACTGTGAGAAAATGAATTTGTTTTCACCACAAAAAAAAAAAAGGGATAAATATTTGGGGATATAACAGTTATTTAAATTACAAAACAAAAATACTCCAATATGATGAGCTACAACAGTGGGGCTTCCTTCTCCTTCCTTGCTTACTCTGCCTTGCCTTGCCTTCACCCTCTTGCCTTTGCCTTCCTTCTGCATCACACTAATAAAATTCCAGCATATATTTAATCTTTTTATAAATAGAAAATAAACTGTCTCTGGGCTATTTTTATAGCAAATAATTCACAATTTAAATACTTTCTTTAATATTATTTCTGTTTTATGATTAGAGAGATATTTAGAACTAGTCTATATTTGTAGTAAGGTGATACCACTATGACTTATTACTATCTGAGGTAATAACTGCATTCATATTTAATTCAGAAAGGGAACTTAGTTAAAGATATGAATGCTGTACAGGCAAATACGCAGCAGAATGGGTAAAATGCTTTCAAGTGTAAGAGAATCTTTTTAAGATACACCCTAATAGAAGTTCAGTGAAAAAGCAAAAGGACAAAATAAAAGCTTACATAGCAGAATAAAAGGGAAGATTAGAAGTATAATATGTCCTTCAAGAAGTGGAAGTCTTTCCCAAATCATGTAAAAAAAAGAAATAAAATTCTGACAAGTTAGTAAAACTTTAAAAATTGAGACCAGAAGATGTAGGAGGAATGTGAAAACTACCAATAAAATCTTTTTCACAGCTTTTTAAGAAACACTTGAGAGAAATTGAGGGCTGGTGGGTTGTTGGTGAAAAGGATCATTCAAGGGAATGGGTGAAAGAAACTCTAAAATAGTTCTTCACCTTAGAGTTTAATACAAATGTGTCAAAGGCAATTTCTTTCCAGAGGCTTTCTTTGTAGTACTCTTTTAAGGAATAGTGTCTCTCTGAAGCTGAAGATGGATAAACTGAAAAGAAGTTATTAGGACCATGTACTAAAATATAATCCACCTATTTATTCTTATTTAATAGATATTGTAGACAACAGGAATGGATGGTCATGCATGGAAATTTTTAAAATTTCTCTGAAGAAGAACTGGAAAAATATAGGAAAAGAAGTCTGATTTTCAATAGGAAAATCAGAAAAGTATATAATAAACAGAGATGGAAGATAGAACGGAATCTTTAGAATCTATAAATATTTAGAAAAAAGGTAATATTTTGCTAAGAAAGTCAACTTCAAAATTATTTTAGACCTTTCAATGACATTCAATGAGAATTTAAATAAGGAATGAAGATGCTATTACAATTTCTGGAAAGAAATTTTGGAACTTCATGTTAAATATTAATTCTTTACATGTTTGGTTCAAAGGCAGATAAAATTTCTGATTTTTAAAGTAGAATATAGAAAGGAATATATGCTGCTGTCTAAAGCTGTGGTACCTCCTCAAAATGTACAGAAGATAAAACAACATGGCAAGGTTTTTCAGTAGGACAGAATGTTTTAAATGTATGGAAAACCAGGATTCTTCAGCTCAGGGAGTTGATTGAATCTGGCAATGTACTGTAAAGTTGTAAACAAGAATGAGAAATTTAAAAAGAAAAGGTTGTTTATTATTTCTTATAACAGACACTTAAGCTTGGATGAACAAATCAAGCATCGCAGGCAAAATAAAAAGTATAATAATAAACATGAGTTTAAATATAAAATAAAAAATACATTATTTTTACTCCAATAATATTTGATACTTTGAACACCTTAAAAAATATTGATTTGATTCTTATATGCAAGTTAATTATAATTTTTCCATCTATAAATTTTTGAATGAATATGAAGTTTCTGCTGGCATCTTATACCACATCAGAATGTTACAACAGTATTTGAATCATTTGAATTTACATTGTGCTGGAAATAATGAAACCATTCTCATAAGCATAAGTGTGCACCTATTATTCATGATTATTCACATTTAATTTTCTGGAATTTCCATATTTCAGTGGCTGACTTATAAAGTTCACTATTAAAATCAAGGCACATAAATGTTTATTTTAAATGCTCAGCCTACCTGGAGATACATACTGGTAGTTCTATGCATTCATATTTTTGGGTCATATCTATTCACTCTCCATTACCACTCAAGCCTTTGCACTTTTTACATCACATTCTCTGTCAACTCTTAAATATAGAATTTGCAATATAATTTTACAGAAAGATGATTCAGCCAAAATTAAAGGCTAAAGTGGTAAAGGTCAAAAACTCATTTGATTCGCTACTGGGTTAGCATGTGTTTAAATCTCCTCAAGAAGTTTAAAATTCTCATTTTCCACAGGAATTAAATATTTGAAGAGATCACTTGGTCACAAGGTTCCTTGTCTCTGAAGACAATTGTAACAAATCATTCCCTTCATGAAATGAATTTCAGCAAAATAAAACTTCATATCAAGGGAGTTTGGGATTTTTTAAAAAAATATGTTACTTCTTGAGAGATCTATACAGAGCAGCAATCCCAGCTGTTTAAATGTTTTTCATTTGTAGCCTAAGTTCACTGTAGGAAAAATCCATGGATACATACGAGGCAGTCTCATTCCCTGATGGCACAGATTACATACAATGCATTAAAAAAAGAAAATTAAAAAGACTCACATTTCAATTACTGTATCCATATTTTATTTCAATGAAGAACAAATGAATTTTAGGGAGAAAAAAAATCTAATATTCTCACAATATACACTACTATGTAGTGTGTATATTTTATTGGCTACTCAATGTACTGGCCAATGTCTGCAGTGTTCAAAGGATTCACTTCTGTCATATGAACTGGTGCTAGTATTTTGTGAGTTTATGAATTTTTAGCAAGTTCAAAAAATAATGTTATGTATTTCCCTTTATTCTGAGAAAGATGCTTGTGGAGCATAAGCATTTTTTAAAAATTCATATTATTTTGAACTGATATGTTTAATTTTGTGTTTGGACCATGTTCTCAGGCACATGGTGAAACTCTTGGGCTTGTCCTGTGCAGGGCCAGAAGTTGGACTTTGATGATCCTTGTGGGTCCCTTCCAACTCAGCTTATTCTGTGATTCTGCCAAATAACTGATAAGTTTATGACATGCCACAATACTACAGTGTTGCTTCAGTTGATATTCATACTAACTTGTATTAGAAGTAAAGGTATAAACCAGAAAACATCTAAATTTTACACCAAAGTATGACTTTTCTTTGATGTTCCTACTATAGGAAGGTAACAACATCAAGATGCAACATTTGCATCTTTTACTATAAGTATGCCTTCCTTTCTGTCTTGAAAGATACATAATGTCGTTTTCTTTTATTTTTCTTTACTTGCATTATAATTCCACCCCTTAAAATCAGTGTATGTTTGTCTTTTGTTGAAACTTTAATGATTTCTTGGCCATATTGAGTAATGTTAAATGTCTCCTTGTGGTTTCCAATAGTAAATCTACCTTTTTTTTGTGAGTGATGGAAATGTGTATAACTTTTGTAGCAATAGTGACAAAAAATAGGAACATATTAAAAAATATAAACAATACAAATACCTCATACATGGTCTTGGTCTTGTTGCACTAGCCAAGGTACTATGGTTTCAAGAGTAGACCAGTTCTAGTTCCTATTTTCTCTTTAATGTAGTAATAGCAACAATTTGGTTTTTTAAAGTACTGGTCAGAGAACAAAATTTACACTCTGTAGAATATTTTTGAATCGGAGCAAGGAAGTAAAAAATTCTCAATATTGACTGACACAGAATAAAATTTTAAGAAATATTCTTCTAGTATAAAAGATTTCATGCTGAAACCTTTCATATATTTAAATGAGTTAAGACACAATAACGAAAAAAATTTCCACTAAGGTAGTTTGATAATTTCAAGGCCTATCATGTTACAGAAACGCTCCCTGCTTGTTGACTGTTAAATGAAAGTAAATCAATTTAATTTACTATATTTTAATTGCATTTGTTCCAGTCACAGGAATATATCAATTTCATATTTTATTACTAATGTAAAATATTATATTAACATCATCAGAAACAATTCTAGTTGTAATTGCATTGTCAGCTTCTCCAGCTTGTAAGGGATAAGAATTATTACAGACACTAATGATAACATTTTAATATTCTTTACATGTCCCTCCATGTTTTCATTTTCTGAAATTATGTAGACTACATATATATTACAATTTTTATTTACTACAATGAAGTGTATTTTTAAATCTAATTCTGTTGATAACCGTATTTTGATAGCACTCTATTTTATAATGTCACTATACTTAAAATAGTATTGGCTAATGAATACTCATTTTAATTGTTGCTCATATGAACACAACCTCACTACACAACAACCTTATAAGGAACCTTGGTGTTAACATTTAATTGTTGTCTTCTCAACACGCATTTTAAATGAACAGGCTAGCTGCATTTGTCAAAAGCATCAACCTTTTCTTGTGTAGCTACCATATATTTCTGTACAAGGTCATACATTTGTTTCTGCCAAAAGAAAATAATAGGACTTAGGTAAGTAATTAAAAAATATAATTGGTTTATGCTTGTGTAGCCATTTGTATCCATTATGCTGAAAGCTTTCATATAAACCATACATCAAAATATTAATATATTCAAAATCTATTAATGAAACCTAATTCAAACATACAAAAGGAATGACTATGTCTGTCTAGTTATTTCCTCAATACCAGAAATTTAAATATTGAATATCATTTTAAAAATGAGCAAGACTGTGTTATGTCTTTTATGGAAGACTTAACCTAGAAACCTTGCTTTTGCTATTTTATTAGACTTTTTTGGCTATCCACCATTGGTGTGAGATAGTCACATTTTCACTTCTAAAAAGAATTATTTTCAGAAGGCTCTTACACTATTTCAACATTCATGCAAGGTTGTTAGCACAGTGCTGGAACCAAAACTGTCTGGATAAATTTCTGATTGTCTGCTTTACAAACTCAAGTATACTCAGATAATAACTCCGATAGACACTTTTCCCCTTCTCTTTTATGTTCAACTTCTTTGCTCTGCCTATGAAACAAGACTGATTCTTCCATTAACACAAAGCCCACGAGCGAGACACTAGATCAGGTTTAATTCTTTAGGTACAGATCTGGGCTGAGCTTTTCTCATCTATGAATGTTGCTGATTACTTCTTCCTGTAGCTGTTGGCCATGGAATTATAAAACTTTAATTCTGCATAGGATATATTTTTCTATTAAAGTTAAATTTCTGTTTACCAGCCTTTTAAACAAACTCTTTTCCTGCTGCACAAGAAGGTATTATTTTGTATTCAACTTGCTGCAGATAAGACAAGTGAGATTTTCATAGTGTTACCTAAACTTTCATTTCTTAAACAAAGGTAATTGCTACTGCAAGTAGCTATTTTCTGTGTGTGAAAATATAGCATTCCTTGTGCTACGAAATCAGTCCTTTGAACTTTGGGTCCTTTCTTTCAACAGTCAAGTTACACCACTGAAAGAAAAGGAAAGTAAATCTGAGTACTATATGCTTTTAATACATGTAGTGTTTTCCCATAAAGTAAGAATGTCTGTGATTTCTTGCTTTAAGACATTGAATTGGAAAAAGACAAGAAGTATTTCTGAATCCATGCATTTTTAATATGTTCATCTCTAGAATCTAAAGATTAGAAGGAAAATTGAAGTGATTAAACTTAATGTTCACAGTCTAACACATGAAATGTAATAATTTTATCTTTCTATATATCTTGCTATTTCTTTTAGCCATAGCATATTGTCATGATTATTTCTTTAGATAATTATCAGGCCCAATTCCACAAGTATTACTCAGGTATTACTCAAAGAAAATTCCACTTAAAAAAATGATATTGCATTCAGATCAAAGACTTTACTTCAATTGCTGTGATTTCCATTAAAAATATAGACCCCCTCCCATCCCCTCAGAGATTTGGGATTTTGTTAAACCTTTCTGAACCAATGTTTTCATTTAAAAATAAATGAAAATTGTTAATAACTTGTAAGGCAGAAGGATGTTGTATATACATCCACTTTGTTATTTACTGCAACCCAATCATACATCTGTGATGAAATATAACTATGATTTAACAAAGGTTAATAAGGGCTTTCTACCATTTTAATGCAAGCAGTAGTGTAAATTTTGGAGGTGGGGGGGGGAAGAAAAACATACAACAAAAAAACCCAACCAACTTTGGTCTGGACAGAGTATAGCNTATAACTATGATTTAACAAAGGTTAATAAGGGCTTTCTACCATTTTAATGCAAGCAATAGTGTAAATTTTTTTTTGGGGGGGGGGAGAAAAACAAACAACAAAAAACCCCAACCAACTTTGGTTTGGACAGAGTATAGGAATAAAGAAATGTTAACATTTCCAATAATCATATGTGATGAATAGGATAATAATTTTATGATTTTCTCTGTGTGAAATTACTTGCACCAACTTTCTGTCTTCCTCTCCCTGATCTTAGGTGATCATCCAATCCTGACTCACAGGGAAAACCATCATTCACTGAATGATGACCACTGCCAGGTGCACTTGCATAGGAGTTTCTCAGGACATACATCTCTTATTGACTACCAGCTTGAGTGACACATTGAGGTCACAAGCTGAAATAACACATGACAGAGTTTTACTACGCTCTCAAAGGTATTTTCATAAGGTCCGTTTTGGGGTTTTTTCTGAGACTTTAGGCCTGGTTTTTTTTTATTGATTTATTTAACATACCCCATCTCCCCACCTTTCCTTCTTGTATGTTTCAATTAATGGGAAGATTTACCTAAACAAGTCACAAAGATCTGGCTTCTTTTATGAATCTTCTTACCCCACAGTCACATAGCAGCACCATCAGAGTTTACAACCACTTGGACTTTGCATCGATCAAATCAAAATTTTGTTGGCTGTCTACTAAAACAGGAAACTTTTCCTCTTAATGATCTCATTAGACTATGATGAATAATCTCTCCAGGGAAGTCATCAAAGCCATGTCATCAGCACATTATTTAAACCTTCTACTCCTCTTAATAATTTTTATTATACCATTGTCTATAAATTAAAGCTAAGATTGGAAATCCCATTGTACTGGGTACATGGTTAAATGGAGTCCTTGCCCTGAAGAGCTTAACATCTAATTAGACTAGACAGCTGTGACAGCGATGTTCAAAATGTCACAAACATTTTTAAAGTTTGCCACAGGTTTTCCACCAGTACCACCTCAGGCTTGAATGTAAAAAAACCCCATAAAATAGCAGGACTAGTATTTTCAAAGAAATACTAAGCATGTACACAAAATAGAAAATAGGTTCCTGAAGTGGGATTAATTAGAGTCTAGAAGCCTATAATCACAATTCTTACCCTCCCCTTTTTGATTTGTGCTGCTATTTTCATGTCCAGGAGAATTTTTTTGTCTTGACATAAAGCAAATAATGATTTATCAAACGCCCTCATTTAGAAAGACTGACATGTTTAAGCAGTTCTATAAATTAGACACAAACTTGAGGAGCATAAATAATTTATGCTGTAGTTTTGTTGAAATGCAACCTAAATACTTACACACACATTTAAACAAAAAACCCCATCCATATATGCTGGTGGCTGATGGTACAAGCGTTATTAAAGACACAAAAGCCATTGAAACACTGGCAGCATTTTTTGTGGTTTATCTATTTAGGCAGATTTAACCCCTGGATCACTGGAGTGAGGAAGGATCATGCAGTCACACTGATCTGAATCCTCTTAGTTAAATATCATGTACAGTGTATCTCAGTGAGCTCCTCAGCACTGAGTCACAATGCGCTCACAGATATTATGTGTAACTACATATACCATTCTCACCACTGTAGTACCACACTTTCTTGCAGAGGGGAACTAATCAGTGTAACAAGTAAATGTCAGGTATGGTGCTTTCTTTTCTCCTGTTTGTCTTTTACCCAAAAGAAAACTGTGTGAAGTAATACAATATAGTTTAGTAGCATTATAGAATTGAGAGAAACAGTGTCAGAGAACAGGATGAGAAAGCAAACTTTCTTTAGCTATCCACAGACAGAAGAGTGTGAAAACCTGTGAACATGCAAACATGTCATCTACTTGCTTGGACAAAGGAGAAAATTAAAGTTTACACACCTGTAGATTATGCACACTTTACACACAACTCATAAAATGTACATAGTACAATGTATTGTCATTTTGTGTATTACTTAACATAGCATATTGATTTCATCATTATGCACTAAGTTGTATTTTTTATGTACTCTTACTTTGTGCATTAGTACCATCTGGCTACATTTAGTATTACATTTCGCTGTATGGTGATCAAAGGATTTGGGAAGACCTCGTATGGCACTCTTTGATTAAACAGAGTTATTGCCTAGTGGGCTGGGATAGAAGAGAAGAATTAGTGTACAGGAGCTGTCTATGCGGCAGAAAGCACTTGTGAGCCTTGTAATCAAATGTTTCAGCAATTAAAAATACAGCAAAGCACTCACCCTTTTCATGCTCCATGGGGAATTTAGACTTAAAACTTTTTTCAGAGTTCAGGGAAGAAAACTGCAGTGAGAAAGTCATAAAAGTGATGATCAAAGAATATTCTTTTTGGGAAGACTTAAAATACATGTTGCATCTTCATCCAGGAAAACCTTATTTAGGCTGTTCTTGCACATCTACCTCCATTGTTGAAACCATGTGACCTTTAAATTAATTATTAAATATACAAAGATTAAGAAAGAATGGCAGTACAGCCTGGTGATCACGGAATTCCCCAATCCGATGAATATCTAGGTCCCAATGCAAGTACCCCATGACTTTTCATATTTGTTATAAAAATCCAGTTACTTCAGTAGCTACTACAAAACATAAGTGTAGTAAAATATGGTTTAGTAAACTCTAATAACTGGGTCCAGAGAAAATTCATGGGTGGGGAAAAACATTTTTGTCTTTGCCTCTCTCACCATTCTACTGTATTTCTAATTGGGAATTAATCAAATTAATTTAGCTAAGTCAAGTTTGCTTTGCCTATGATGGTAATTGGTAAACAATCTCCCTGTCCTTTTCCCATTCTGGGAGTTCTTTCATCCTATATTCTCTTCTTGTCCTGTGGAAGAGGGGAGTGAGAGAGCAACTGCTTGGGGGTCTGGTAGCCAGCCAAGGCAACACATAAGAGCAAGAAAATCTTTAATGGATTTATGGAATGGAATCTGAGTAAGAGCAAAAGGACATGAGACACAGGACTGAGCCGTGTCTCAGCTCAGAAAAAGGATATGGAATGAATTCATAGGCATGAAGCAATTTTGTGTATGCAGTTGGGATCAAATCTTTGAAGAGACTGCTGGAAAAGGATGAATAATGGCAAAATTTGTATACAGCATATTTATTTCTGAATTTGCCATAAATACAGACTTCTTATATTAAAAAAACCCTAAATATACTGATTTCAAAGAATATGTAATAATATATAAAAAATCTGTGGCTGCATAAGTGAAATAATTTATTCATATCTCTATTGTGTCCCAATTTATCCTGAAATTCATAAAGTATATTTGCTGTTTGAGAAACAATAAATGTCATCCTCTTAAAGAGTCATAACAGTTAGATTTTCAGACTTTTCTTGCCATGACTTTTGGGTTTTTAAATAGTAATATATGCATGGAGAATATTTGATCTTTTTAACAGGTAACTTAAAAATAAGTAATTTAGAAACACTAGGAAATGCCTCAGGTTGTTTCCGGTACTTCTTTTCTATATTGGAGGCATGAATCTCTACGAAACAACATGAAAGACACAGCAAAAAAGAGTTAATGGAATACTCACAGCTTAAGGTCATAATTCTACATATTCATAAGCACATTGGGAATATGCATGTATTTTAAATAAGAAACTGCAGATTAAAACATTCATAAACAGCATTATATAAACTTGTCAAATACAAATCTTTGAATCATGAAATTCAGAGTAACAGCTCACATTTAGAATTTTGTCATGATTTTGTCTTTACATTTGTGTTTTAAAGCAAAATACTATTTAATTAACAAAATTAACAAATTTTAATCTAAATGAGTATTTGAAATACTGGGGTTTTTTCCGTTGTCATTTGATACAAGAAAATGAAAGGGAATGCACCTGAAAAAGCCACAGGAATAATTTTTGATGGTAAAAGCAAGATCCTTTAATAAATATGATTTGAGCAAGATCCTTTACTAACATTACCAAAACCCAAAAACAAGTAGTGAAAGAGAGGCATATCGTATTTAGCCAAGAAACTTAGTGAAGTTGAATTTTGTAAGGAACTGGATTAAAATTAGTTTAAAAATTTCCATTTCTGTGACTTTTCTATTTCAGTTTTTTTAATCTTGCTGCTTTAGCTGTTCTTAGTTCTAGTTACTAGATAACTTTATTCCAATAAAATAAGATGGATGTTATAGGAAAGCTAGGGAGTAACACGAAACTCATAAACTCCAAAACTTTTAATAAATGTAACCCACCTGCAGACCTTAATTAATAGAGAATTATTTAGCTAAGAAATTAAAATTTATATAGTATTGTTAAAGAAGTGGAGCTTTAAGTTATCCTTTAACTAGAGATGGATAAAGTGTTTTAGTAGCAATTGAAACAAAAAGATGAAAAATTGATACTAGATAACAAGAAGGTGGGGCTATTAGAAGCCTTTGTGTTGCAGTGTTTATAAACCCTGGAAAGTCCTTTTCTTTGGACATCCTTGGCAAATAAATGACCACTTGTCCCCAATACTGGCCAGCATCATTATTAGGGATGTTATTTCAACATCTCCTGAGTTGTTGAAGTTTGAACCTTTTCGTTCTCTCCTTTGATTCAGTAGTCTAAAGAAATAGTTTCTGATTTTCACATATGTCAAAGAAAAAAATAATTTCTTTGCCTGCAGGAACACTGCAAATGGATGTACTCCTTTTCTTTGTAAAAAATGGGGTTTTATGAAGCAACAGACAAAGGCTATTTCAAGATTTAGAAGATTATGTTTTCCAGTGATTCAGTACAAATTTCAAGAAATGGAAGAATGACCACTTTGGTAGCTTAGTTCAGCTACTGGATATTATCCAGTGTGTAATATTCTTTTTCAGGAAGCAAAACACTGAAATAAAGGTTTCCTCTGATGTCTAAAACAGGGTAACCTGTAACAGAAGCCAAGACGAGTTAGGAGAATAAAAATGAACAGTTTTATTTGTGGCCTTCAAGGTACATTCAGGGCAAGCGAGGCCCCCGTGGGGCTACACCCAAAAAAATGGACCTCCTGGTCACGCGCCCTTCCCTTTTTATAAGTTCTGCCTTATTAACATATCGATTCCTAATTCTCCAATCAGGCCCTCAGGTGATGATGGTAACCACCCCAGGCCGTTCCTTCTTCACTTACTGTTGTTTACATATTCTCAGGGCCTAGGGCAACAAGGATTCCCTGAATTCCTATTGTTTTGGCTAAGGTGCTGGGAACAGAGGGTTTTAACATTCTATAAGAAGCACAGAACTACACTAAGTTACAGATACATAGACAGCAAAATTCTCAGGCATCACCTCCTTGCAGTAAGTCTACTGAAAACAGTTCTGCTATAGATGATTTAAAACATGAGCAACAAAATACTGAAAATATTTTGCCAAGGCACTACCTCTAACCACCCTCTAAATTAGAAAAATAAGTTGCTCAGTCTTGTCTAGAATATTCTTATGCTGCATAATAAATCCCATCAGTCACTGAAATCATTACTACATGGTATTCTGTCATCAGTCAATGAGATAAATACATGGCAATAATCAATATGATAAAATGTTACATTTATGATGGTGTGGGAAGATGACTGAGGATAAAAAGATAATGCTACAGAAGTTATAGGGAAAAATACGGTTGCTACTCCCTGGATGGAACAGGATCAGCTTACCCAATGTCCCACACACAAAAAGGTCTAAATGGGATCAAGTGGAGGGTGGAGTAGAGTGGATACACTGCAGATAGGCTGTGTTGAAATCCTTGCAGCAGGACCTCAGTGATACTTTTTAGCTGATAAGCCACGCAGCATCTGAAAACCAAGGGAGATAAAGGAAGATGTCCTGCTCCTGAATCAGCAACTCTGGTAAAACTAACACACAAGCCCACCTCAGGTACTACACTGAGATACCCACCCCTAGGTACAACCACTTCTCAGTGAGTATGATGTATAACTACAGTCGTTCAAGCTCCACCTAAATACATTTTCAAACCTCAACTTATTAACAGTTTTATTGATAAAGAATGTTATTCTGTAAACTTCTTGTGTTAGTCTGTCAAGGGCGCTGGCAGTCCCTGCCAGTGTGTAAAGGTGTGGAGGCCCAGGAGGGGATTTCTCTGGCTTGTGACCCTGAAAAAGTCAGGTGAAGTGCCCTCTGATCTAGTGAACTGGTGAAGGGTGCCCATAATGGGACACTGACAGACTGGTTGGGCACAGGGGTCTCAGCTTTTCTGGGGCACTGACTGGCAGATCAAACACTAAGGGTTTGAGTAAATCTGCACTTTTCACAAGACAGATGGTGTCTCACACATGATAGCTTAATAAATGAATGAAAATACTACTTTCAGTTGAATAAAATTGAAACTATTTTTAAAAAAATAATTCAGAATGCTTTGCTGAGATTCAGAAATAGACTTTTAAATATTTTTCAACTGTAAATTTTAATATATTCAGGGATTCAGGGATTTTATTCTTGATCTTCAAAGTCTCATTTCTTTAGCCTGATTGATATTTCAGACTAATCTATCAGACTGTAGATAACTTAAATAAGAACATATATTTATGATATATAAAGGCATCATTATTCACTTGACTATCTCATCCATTGAGAAACTTTATTTTAATGTGATCATATTAAATTCCAGGCCAACTGCCATTTATGCAGTGGTATAGTGAATGCCACCTCTGATTTTGAAGATGAGTCACATTAAAAATAGCTTTCCAATTAAACTATATAAAATTCAGCTAACATGCAATAATTTATTATAGCTGCCACCAATTAATTAAAAATAAGAGATACTGGAGTTGATGAAAGTTTTTCCAAATTATCTGTGACATTATCTCAATTTGTTCAGACAAAATATTAGGGCTATGTATTCATCTATTTCTTCCAGCGCGAGCTACAACTATGTTTTTCCTCTGTGGACTGACTCACTATTACTGCCTCCATCATCTTAGGTTAGTAAGATTGTGTAATAGATTTAACATCTAGGATTTTTGGGCGGAAAAAACCATCAGTCCTGCGCAGGGATGCCCTCAGCATCAATGTGTGATAGTGAAGTAAAGGCTGTAGCCTAAATAAAAACAATTTTACAGTATTGAACATAAACTCACACGGATGTGCATGGACATACACATGAATTAACAGCATGTGCTTGGAAAGAGTAAGACTTACAACATGAAAATGATCCAGAAACAAACATACCGTTCTGCAGTTCCTAGTGAGGATATGCATTGTTTCCTCTTAGCTCTCTTTTTGATCACGTATTTACCCTATAACAGTAACTTAAGAACCAGCAGCTCATAAAGTTCCTTCCTTCACTGGCCGACA
Source organism: Dasyornis broadbenti (assembly GCA_013397935.1). Lineage (NCBI taxonomy): Eukaryota > Metazoa > Chordata > Aves > Passeriformes > Dasyornithidae > Dasyornis > Dasyornis broadbenti. The sequence continues at coordinate 1,722,221 of VZRN01003245.1, read as the reverse complement.
TATAGTGTTAGATCTTTGCTAAAAATACGTGCATTACTTGTAGCATCTACTCAGACTGAATATATGAGTTGAATTTGCTTGCTTGTTTTGTTGCAAGTAACCTTATGTCATATTTTTCATGAGAATGTCAGTCTATAGGAGCTTTGTAAGTTTGAAGCTTGATATTTCTCATTAGTTTCCTCTTATATCCACAAGAAACAAAGGTATTCCTTCTCTTCCTTCCCTTCTATTACTTCCTTTCTCCCCTTACCAAATTTTCAATGGTAAGTTAAGCCCCTTCCTACTTAAGTTACCTACCTGGCTGGAATGCCAGACAGATTAGACCATTATTCCCCGGCCTGCAATCAGTGATTTTATGTTCAAAAACTTAAATGCATAAAGCAGAAGTTCATATGGGTCACATACCCATGTGATATTCTTAAATTGATGGTATTTCAACTTGTGGCAGCCTATTTTCTCTTGTTCTTTCAGTGGATACAATCAAGAAGAAGCAGCTAACTCTGCTTCCCCAATCATGAATTTTACATACTGGCAGAATTCTCCCTCTGCCCCTCTCCTACACAATGAAACTGACTCAAAACTGAGACTCTCACTTCCCAAAACCAAACAGTTTCAACAGAATTTAGCAGAGGGGACAGATCATCTTCCTCAACCTGCAGACAATAGCTGTTAACCCAGAACACCATTACTTACTCTTTGCTGCAAGACCACAATACTGGGTCAAGATCAACTTGGTGTCCTCCAGGATCCCCAGGCCATTTTCTGTAAAGCTATTTCCTAGCTATTCTGCTCTCAACATGTACTGGTGCATGGGGTTTTTCCTCCCAAGTGCAAGATTTTGCATTTTCTTTTGCTGAATTCATAAATTTCCTTTCAGTCCAGCTGAGGTTGCTCTGAACTGAGCACAACCCTCTGATGTATAAGTCACTCTTCCTGGTTTTGTATCCTTTGAGAACTCGCTGTTTATGCCCTGTCCCATCATGCAGGGGAGCATTATTGGTACCAGTACTGAACCCTGTGGTAAACTATTTCTGACTGCCCTCAAACTTCATGGCACTCATCATCATCACTTAAGCCTGGCAGTTGAGACAGTTTTCAGTCTGCCTCATTGTCTGCTTAGCTGATCTATATTTCATCAGGTTGTCTAGAAGGATGTTTTAGGAGACTGCATTGGAAACATCACTAAAATAAAAATAAATAATATCCATTGCTCTCCACTTAACTGCTATAAGCAGTTATTCCAGTTTCTAGTTGTGTTTCATGTTATTCCAGCTTCATATAATTCCATTCATGTTTTTCCAGATTCTAATTGTGTTTCACTCCACTAGCCTGAACAAGTCACATCTGCGATGTGTTTTGCATTTTCTTCCTTTTTTATTTTTACTGTCTACACCTTTGTTATCATATTCTAGAATCCAATTTGAATATCTATCATTCCTGAATGTCATTTATTTTGAAATACTTTTCTAAAATCTAGTTGTTTTTTTTTTTTTTAATATGGAATGCCTTCTTCACCCTAATCACTAATAAGCCTTACTACTTAATTTGCTGATTTGTAAACAGTGTCCTGGAACAGAAGCCACAGCAATAGTATGCTGCTCTCAATCTGCAATAGCATATATTGACTTCCAAAAGTTTTGGACACTCCATGAGTAATTTAGTGCAGATGATCTTCTCCATCTTGAAATGCGCAGAATAAAATCAAACGAGCCTTCTCTAAACATGTCAAGCCTGTGCTTTAAGTAACTTTTATATAAAACTGACAACACAGAATTTAAAAATCTTAAAGATTTTTCACGCACAGAAAAAACTACAGCACAAATTTGCGTTAACTTGTCATGGTAAAAGATATTTTCAAGACTGGTTTTATGCAAATCATTACTTTATTAGAGAGTTACAAAACACTTTTCCTTATCCTCACAAAATAGCTGCTTCCTTCCCTCGTTCTTTCTATGTTTTTCTCTCATTTTGGTATATTAGTGGCTAAAAAAATGTGCTAGAGCTACCATTTTTAATTAGCATAACAAAAAAAGTATTTCTATCCTTCCAGGATCTCCTTTTGACTCTAATACATTTAGAGATGTTTGGGGTACCTTTTATAAATCCCTCTTGGGAGGTTATGTGCTCAAGTCACGTTTACATTTAAAAGATTTGTTTGTGTAGCTCCCTGCACACCATTCTGAAGAACTGCTTCTTGGAATATCAAATTACAATTTATTTGATAGATGTGAAGTCTGGTACGAATAACAGAATGAATTTTCTTGCTTGCTTGTCCTTCAGTTCAAAACTAGCATTTTGCAAGTTATTTAACTCAGACTGATAGGTACATAATAACTGAAACTACATAGCCTTTCTAATGCCATTATTAAAATATTATCATATTTAGAAAACCCAGATAGCATTGGTGGTTTGGGATTTTTTAGTACTATGATAAATAATTTCTTTTTTTTTCTTAAATTTCTTTTCCTAACTTTTTCTCAATGTTATAAGTTTCTCTTATGCAAAGAGTAAAAATAAAGAGGCATTTGAGGTGGAAAAAGAATGACATTTAAGAGGAGCTTTGATGGTAATATATGCAGGTTATGTACCTCTATTTCATAGAAGTCCAACAGATTCACAAGCCAGGAAATAAATAATCTATTTATAGTCAAATAGTAAAAACGTACAGTGTGTCAATTTAGTGGTCACACTGCTCTGGGTCACACTCAAGAGCAATTCCTGTAAAAAGCAAAATGTCCTTATGATGCATTTATGCATACATATATACATATACATACATATCTATATGCATATCTGTAGTCTTAGCATTACTTGAATCCCAGTGTCTAAATGACCTAAAGAAAATGTGAAGGTTACAACTGAAATCAATAGGGACAACTGTCTTCTACAGATTGTATCAAAATTTCTTTTCTTAATGAAAGAAAGGATTCAAACATTAATTTCTAAATTGATGGCACTTCTCAGTATTTTAGATTGGTTAATTTTGCTGCTTTGTCACTCTCTGGTTGACCTTTTTTCTCTGATATATTTCCATTTTGTTAATGTAGCTGTTCCATAGTTTGAAATCATATTGATATTTAATGAAAAAGTGTACTAGAAGAAAATTATTAGCGTGACTTATTTAAAACAAGTATTCATTAAGATGAAAAAGCACAACTATTTCATCTGACTTTTTTGTTTTTCCTTATTAATATCTGTGTTGATTAAGAAAATATTTTTAAAATTTAATTCTTTTAGGAGAGAAAAATAAAAGAAGAAATAATAAGAATAAAACACAAGTAACTTATAGATAAGTTCATACCGACTTTCAAGGAAATCAGATGAAGAATTTCTTACTGCATAAGGAAAGATTTTGGAGAAGATGGTGAGAGTTGCATCAGTTTGCATTGGACAAAACCACTAGTTATAGTTACAACATCTCTGTTAGTATTTTTGATTGATTGTTCTCATTTTTTATTTCAGCCAAGAGTTCTTTTATTTGATATAATGAGGTAAAATAAGAAAGAAAAATATTAGTGGGATAAATTAGATGATAATAATTTTTCAGCCCTTTGTTTTGATGGTTTGATTGCTCTTATGAATACTTACGAACCTGCAAAAACAACTCTTAATTTGCTCACTTCAGAAATATCTCAATAGACACAATGTGCTCTTGATAAGAAAAAACATAACTAGAGTGTAACATCTCTTCTTTAGCATCATATTTGAACTTCTCTCCATTTCTAACACTAAACAGAAGACGAAGCATGCCTCATCCATTACAAACAACCTGACAGGAGGCCACTAAAAGCTAAAAACACTAAAGAGCTTTCCTGGAAGTTCTTCATCATATTCTTTGGAGGTAATGCATGGCTCTGGGACCTTGCCCACCTGTGTTCTTTGTGACCACTTGTAGTTTGATAGAGAAAAACAGAGGGTGATAACTCAAGTGTGGGAGTTAAAAAAATAAAAGGTTGGAACAGGAAATCTGGTGAAAATGGCAGCATAGAGCTAAGACTCAAGAGAAAAGAGCTTTAACTACATGAAACAGAAACAAAATGAAAGAAAAGTTGGACTTGGTTGGACATCAAGACTGTGACTAGTAAATATGATAGAAGTAGCTGAGAAAAAGGGAGAGGTGCAGGCAGAGGGTTGAGTTGGGAGAATGACGCAGACTGCAGGCAGAAGCCCCTAAATAGAGAATGGGCTGGATTGGCAATAAGTCAAAGAACCTGGATGACCACCACAGGATAAAAATGCAACACAACACTTCAGGGAAATCGGCAGAAGGATGCGCTCACAAAGACATACTGACGACAGATTATGGAAATGAAACTGCTTTTCCCTGATGTTAGCAAGTATTTGTAATACATATGGACACAGAATGTGGTGTCAACAGTGTGACATAAAATGCAAAGCAAACTCAGAGAAAGATTTTGTCATATTCTTCAGCCTCCTCCTGGAGCTGGGAAGGAAAACTTGTGGTATTTGGAGATGTTATCATTTAAATATGAATTTAACATGGTCCCAGAGAAATAACTCCCACAGTGTTATTACGTTCAAAAAGCTACCACGTAAAAGGCAAACAGTTACCTTGTTTTGCTTTTATCATATATTGATGGTAACTGCTCCATCATAACTGCTGAGATCAGTCGACAGGCTGAACTAGTTTTCCCCCACATAGGGATGCCTGTTGGATAAGACCCATACTCTATGCACACTGAATGCTTTCATTGGGGATTAGAGATATTGTTTTGAATACATTTTTGCAGTCAGATCACTGGCAAGCCTTGAACCTTAACCTGTCACAATTTTATATTAATAAAGAGTGTTATTGTGTAAACTGTTTGTGTGACTCCTTCATGAGCACAAGCAGTCACTGGCAGCAGGTAACATAACCAAATAAAGTGGGAAGATCCACTGAGGGGCCTCCTTTTTGCTGTTGGTGTCTGTCCCTGCCTAAGTCAATTGTAAAACCCTCTGATCCAGCAGGACTGTCCAGTGAAGGGTCCCTCTAATGGGACACTGACAGACTGGTTACAGGGTCTTGGCTTTCATGGGACACTGACAGAAAAATCAGACTCCAAGGGTTGAGGAAATCTCCCCTTTTCATGTGACACTGGTCCAAGGACCAGCTGAGAATAAAATATTTGCAAGGCACTCTGAGTTGGAGGGAAAGATAATTTACCCGCATGGACATAAACCCTACTGTGCTGTATTGCTTCAGGCTCAGGGAATGTGGCCTGGCCTTGCTCAGTATGTGGGATTAAGGACAGACTTAGCTGTACTGGAGATGGAATATGTGTTTATACATAGGCATCTGCATAGACACATAGGCACAGGTGAGTTAAGTTAAATTCAGGTTATTCTATACTCATCTGTCAATTACATTGTGATACAGTCAGGGGACTGAAACATTAAGCAGTATGCATACGACTCTAGTTACAACAAAGAAACACATTTGATATTTCTTAAAATTTCAATATTTTGTCCTTACAACCTACCCAACATTTTCAGACATTCCAGATTTTCTCCTAAGGAACATAGAGATCTTTTGAAAGTTTAGATGTTGAAACTGTCAGAAATCATTAAGATCTTAAAGACTCAAAAGACAAAAATCAATGCCTGAGATTTTAGAGGGAAGAAAAAACTAATTTAGAAATACCTTCTGTCTTCTTGAAAAGAGATAAACACAATAGCAAACCAAAGTCTGAGAGTTGCTGGCTGCTTTCCCTTTTAGGCTCTCCTTTTTCTTTCATATTATTTTATTATGGCCTCTAGGTAGAATTAAATTGATTCTTGCATATAATTTTGGAGGACACTTCTGCCTTGTTAAGGTCCACCACTTCCTATCTGTACTTATTTTAGCTAGATGTTATGTTGTATTAATGTATGACATATAGCACTTTTACTTAACAATGAAGCTTGCAGGAACTTAAATACATCAGTAAAGGCAATTTTTTTTTTTTTTTTTTGCTTGAAATATTTTTGCCTGTATAGATTATCTATTTAGTTAGTTCTTGGTTTTTGAGATGTTAAATTTATTAGTCTCAATTTTGGTTAACTTGTAGACCATAGCATAACAGTTAAAATTAAACCAGAAAGAGAGTATTTATCAGCATTTCTGAAGTTTATGTGGTGCTGTATCCATAGGCAGAGTGGCTCTTCTTTTGTTCTATAGACAACACAGGATATAGAATCAACTATAAAATCACAGAATCACATAGTGGTTTGATTTGGAAGGGACCTTTAAAGGTCATCTAGTCCAATTTTCCCAACATGAGCAGGGGTAGTTTTTGCTAGAGGGACATAATCCACCTGTCTTCATATATAGATGAAAATTTTTTTTTCTTATCCACAGTTATTCCATAATTGTCTGCTTCAGAACTCCTAGCATTATCTTGTGGAAGTATATGGACCACTGTTTTGGTTTGTTTGCTTTATAAAGTTGAATATTTATGCCAGAAATTGTGTCATTTATATGGGCATTATTATTATTAATGTCATTATGTACAGTTAAGTCTATACGCAGTGTTTCAAACCTAACTGCCAGATAAATAGACAGTGAAACCATTTTAGGTAACTGGGCTGAATATTTTTTTTTGGAGCACCTTAATTCTGAGCTCAGTTCTTTGCAGGCTGCTAATGACAAACATGTTTGTTTACAATTTTACTTATTCTACTGAGACTGTCTTATGTCAAGATACTGCAATCAAAATCCTGTGGTCCAATGCACACTTTCTGAGCCACAAACTTGCTTTCCTGCTGCCTACTGTTGTTTCCAGACATATTTCCTCTCCTTTTAGACTGGAACACACCTGTTCGTTGTTGTTCTTAAGGCTAAACCATGGAAAAGATCAGTATTCAAACTCTCATGGAGATGCTCATGCTAGTCGTTCATTGATGCTTGAGACCCTTTGAGAGACTTGGTATCTCCAGGTTTTACCATCATATCCACTGACACCCTAATTGCCTATTAGATACAATAGGGTAAGCCAGATACTACAGACTGTGTATATCAAACTGCTATGTAAACATAAGTCAGTTCAGACACACAGGCAAACAGCTGTCAGACACATTATAAAGTCTAATATAGAAAGCTTTTCCCTGTGAAGGGCAAGTGGTCTTTCTCATGTTCATTCTGTATAGAAACCCAAGTGATTTAATTGTGCAATTCAATTACAGTATTTTTTTAAAAGGCCTGTAAATGTGATCTTTCCCTCCCCATAAAATATGACACACAAACCTTTTCCAGAAATCAACATTCCTTTATAGAGCATTTTCCTTTCTTTTGTGTCCTTCTGCCAAAAGTTTAGATGAGGGAAGTCCTTTCACTGGCCAGATCTGTGACTGACAGCCATTGTAATTAAACACAAATTTTACTGTACTGTAATTTCTTTGCCAGTTACACACTTACGTCCAAATAAAATAACTGAGTTCCAATTATAAGTTTACATTTCCAAAAATACCTTAAACAGAGAAGAAATATAAATTTTCAAGCAAACTCTGTTACACAGGTTATAGCATGATTATAGTACTCCAGATATCAGAGACAGAAATAAGACCCCTGTGTTCATCCACTATCAATAAAAAAATTGATCTCCACATTATCTGCTCATCTGTAACACATATGGTGCTGGAAGGGAAATCTCATGAGTACAGAGAGCCTCTGGCTCTGCCCCTGCCCTCTGCCTTTTCCTGAGCACATTAAGTGCAATGTTTTTCCTTTCATTACTCTCCTTTTATCTACTCTTCTAAACCTCTTTGTTCCTCTGGTTTTCATCTACTCTGAGCTGCTGCTATGGTACTGAATGCTGATGAAACAATAAATTATTCCGCTAAGAAGGTTATTTTTCAGCTGTATTTCTTAGCATAACATGGCTATCCTGCATTTATATGGGAAATCTCTGCATCCTGGTCCATGATAAGGGCAGCTAAGTCAGCTGTTTGCAAGTACCCTGGATGTGTGAGGGAACTCGTTGCTGGTTCTCACCCTCTCCCTGCCTTCCTAATGCCCTGATGGCGCTGTTTTACTGCTGCTTCAGTCCCAGCTCTGTCACTGCCACCATGTGGGGACATTCCCAGTCCCATCCTTCCTCTGTTGGCTCCTCAGACCAGTCAGTACACATTTCCAATTCCTTCCTTGACCTGTCTGTGTCAGCTACCACCTTCAACAAAAATGAATGTACAGTTGCATTAGCTCAACACTTTTTTTCTGGTTTTGTTTTTCAGAACTGGAAGGAAAAAAATTAAAAGCTCTAGGACTGAAGTTGCCCTTCAAAGTCACTGAATCCACTTCCCTCCTCTTAATGGGACTTGCAGACCACAGCAGAAGTAGTCATATGAATGCTCACATTTGTACCATGAAGGCACAGGACAAAATAACTTTTAACAGTCAGAAAAATAATAAGACACTTAATCAGAGAAAACATTGTATTTTGTCAAAGGAAGAAAAAAACCTCAGGAAATAAAGCCTTCAGAGGAAAGAACACAGTTTTTAAACTCATCTCTATTTTTCACCTTAAATAGGAGAATATGAAGGCAGAAGGGCTGAATTTGAACAAAAAATATAGTATACACACCATGTATATTACCATTAGCAGAGATAAAAAGCAAATTTCTTTCACAAATTTGGTAAGAATTTTATTTGAAAGGACCCAAAATAACTCAAAAAAGATTTTTAAATTTCTGTTTGGCATCTCTGCTACAGGGTGGCAACAGATGGAATATCTAAATTCTGCATTGCTGTATAGTATTTTATCCCCTCTACATTACATTTGAAATATCTCAAAACAAAAGCTACTTTTTACTTTTCTTAGTTCTTTAATAATTTCCTCTGTGACTGATAGAGAGAAAAAGCTGTGTTTTTTTCCCACAGACAGTGTAGACCTCTTGTTTACCCTTTCCATTTTACAGTAGTTCATAGCGATCCATCTTCTAGAAGAAACACAAACAAGATGTATTCAGTAATTTTTCCCATCACTGCAACCCTTGGCAGAATATAGATTAAAAAAAAAAAAAACAAACAGTTCAGAGAAGGTGAAAGTGGTACTGATCAATTGTTGGAAGCAGCTTGACGAAGTGGGAAAACTGAAGCTTTTTCAAATTGTGTAGTGAGCCATCACAATGCTGCTGATATGCTATGCAGGTACTGGTTTTCTCTGCAGAACAGAAAGTTTATTAATTCTTGTAAGAGATACAAACTACTGAGACTTTCAGATCTGCTAGTGCTGTCGTAATATCAGATAAACACATGGAATTTATATATACATGTATATGTGGCTAGTAGCTGAAGATATAGCTCTTTTTCCATTTATTACCATAGTACAGAGCTTCTGTACTATGTTAAAGTAGCATGTTAAAGATAACTTTAAAAAAAGTCCACAGGATTTAACAGGGAAACAGGATAAATTTACAGAACTATTATTTTTCTTATATATATTCATTAAAAAATGCTGTGCATGTAATTCTCATTATAAAAATTTCTAAAGAGTTACAAGTCTCAGGAGAGATCTATGTTCTCTGCTAATCTTCACAGAAATTTCCCATAAATATAATTTGCCCCTAAAGGCGTGTGTAGAGTGATTGCAGCAGGGATGTATTTTCCAGGAAGCATGTCACAACTGTCTCTTTCGCTTACATCTGTTCACCTTTAGCTGTGATGCTATTGTCTAGATATTCAAGGTGCTTGCTGCTTTGGGAGTAGTGTCTAGTCATGCTAGACATCCTGGAAATTAGCATCTGCACCAAACAAACACCAAGCACCGAAGGGAAGTTGCTGTTGATAAAATGCAGTTCTGTCACTCTCCTGTTAGGCATTATTTTAATGACATACCCAGCATCCCCTAACTCATTATTTCAATGGACTTCTTCTTAGGAGGGTTTTAGGTGAAGACTTTGCAGATCTTTTATTTCAGACAGGAGCAGGAGAGATTTGAATCACCTCTGGCCCTGAATCTATCTCTAAAAGTAGTATAAAAATGGGCTGACTGAAAAAGATCTGAAGGGGTTCGCGGTTGATTCAGTTCACACTAAGATCAGGTCACAGCGTGCACACACTACAGCCCACAGGAGGCTGCTCAGCTGGGTAAGCACATCCTGTAACTCCCTCCCACCTGCCATATCCAAGCCCCAGCTGCTGCCAGCACTTGTGGATTCACCGAGGAAGCCTTAGAAAATAAAGAGTCAATGCCTTTACTACTGTTCAGATGAAAGGATTCTTTGATCCAAAAGACTGGATCCAACAACACCACATTTTCTGTGAATTTTTCTAGAACCCTTTAAGAATAATAAAGCAGAGAAATGTTTTGCCATTCTATGGATTTAAAGAAGAGTAAAATTTTAAGATGCTATTTCAAATCCAAGTGTTGCCATTTGGATTTTAAGTACTCTACAGAGTTTTTGAGATTTGTCTAATTAATACATTTTATAACTGTCATAGGTTGATCTTGGCTGATTGCCAGATGTGCACCCAGTGATGCTCAACCCCCTCCTCAAATGGAGTTCCATGGAAATTAGGTGGAAAAGCTCATAGGCCAAGATAAAGACAGGGAGATCCTCTACAAATTCCCATCATAGGTAAAAAAGGTTTGATAGGGAGAAAATTAATTTAGTCTATTACCAGTTAAAACCAGAGTTAGATGGTGAGAAATGAAGGCAAAACAACATGGTCTCCCTTCTCCCCAGGCAACCCAGAGGGAGTGGGGGCTACAGGCAGTCTGTAACAGTTCCTTTCAGCTACTTCCTACTCAGAATTTTTCCTCTGCTGCAGCATGCACCCTCTCCATGGGCTGTAGTCCTTTTCTGCTCCAATATGGGGATTTCCAGGCTACAGCTTCCTTTAGGACTTATCTATCTGCTCCAGTGTGGGATCCTCCATGGTCTGTAGTACGGATGTCTGCTCCACCGTGGTCTCTGCTTGAGCACCTGGAGCATCTCCTCCTCCTCCTTCTCTAACCTCAGTGTTAGCAGGATTGTCAAACTTTGTCCTCTTCCCTGCCATGCAGTGTTTTTTATCATGTCTTACATAAATTCTCCCATAAACACCACAAATCCCTCTGTCAAGCTCAGCTGTGTCCTGCAGTGAGTCCATTTTGGAGCCATTTGGAACTGGCTGTGTCCAGCACAGAGCAGGCCCTGGCTTCTGCTCACAAAGAGCATCCCTGCAGCTCCAAAACCTTGGTACATACATCCAACACAAGAAGTTACTAGATAAATTATATTTATTACAAATATAATTATATAGTCACACATACACTGTTCCCAAACATACTGTGACTTCTATACTTTTTCTTGTTTGTTAAAATTGATGAGCTTAACACTTTAAAAAATTTAGGAATAGAAACAGCTGTAGGCATTGAGCAGGAAATTGTGATACTTCTGGTAGGTATAATTTTTAGGAAATTATTTTGTATTCTCCTAGTATTTTTAGGTTAATATAAAAGGAAACCTGTTAAAATCTACAATGCGTGAAGAATAGATTTGCCTAGCACAGATATCTTTTAAAATTCAACAAATTTAATCAGGTAAAAGTTGGAGTTGGTGCAGACCTAATAGCAAGATGTTTGTGTCTTTGTTTGTTTGTTTTATTAGTATTACATCTAGATATGGAGCTGAAACAAACTCCAATAAATGTACAAATGTTTGTGTCTTTGTATGTTTGTTTTATTAGTATTACATCTAGATATGGAGCTGGAACAAACTCCAATAAATGTACAAGGAGGTGAATTGTGTTCTCATTGAAAATATAAAGCAATGATTGCAGCACTGATTGTCATAGCAACTGGAACATACCAGACATATCTTAACATTGTTCTGAGGTTTGGGCTCTGTACTCACCAATTTACTGACACAGTATGAAGCAAACACTCACACACTTAGCAGGGCTATCAGCCAGTGTGGCAGTGGGGAATGAAAGATGATAGGAAGTTGTTGAGGACCTAATAGGAACAGACAGACTCCTAGGATATAAATTTTATTCATCCTATTAGAAAAATAGAACAATAGAAACTCTATTCCATATCTATATCAGAGGATAGGGATGTACAGAAAAAGCCAGAAATAATGTTTGACTGAGAATTCATATGAGCATGCCAGTGGGAGAAGACAAAGTGCTGCCTCCATGGTCTGGGGAATAGATGAAGGACAATTGACTCAAAGGCTGCCAGCCCAAATGGGCCTGAAAACCTTCCCACAGTAGCCCCACACACTACGTCTCTCACCCTGGTCCTTTGCCTTTGCAGGTGAGTTCGTGTCTGTGAGCGTAAGCAGCAGCAGAGGGATGGACAGAGAGTTGCACGTGGGAGGACAAGACCAAGAACAAGTCCCAAGAGGAGCAGCTGAGGCAACTGGTGGTGTTCAGGCTGGAGAAATGGAGGCTGAGTAAAGACTGTATCGCACTCTACAACTACCTGAAAGTAGGTTCTGGAGATGGGGGGGTTTGGTCTCTTCTTCCTAGTAACATTCAACAGGACCAGAGGAAACTGCCGCAAGATGAGGCAAGAGAGATTTTGATTGGAAAAAATTCTTCACTAAAAGGCTTGTGGAGCATTGGAACAGGCTTCCCAGAGAAGTAGATGAGTCATCATCACAGGAGGTATTTGAAAGACGTGTAGATGTGCTTAGGGACATAGTTTGGTGTTGAACTTGGTTCATGGTTAACAGTTGATCTTGGAGGTCTTTTCCAGCCTAAATGATTCTATAATTCTATGACCTAAATAAACATTTTGTTGTGGATTTTTAAACTGCTTCTCCACCTCTGCTGTTGTGTACACAAGCTTTGTCCTAGAACTTTCTTCTGCTTCAAAAGACCACAGAAATGTAGGAGTCATCTACGAACAGTGCAAGGAGCTTTTGTAGAATGAACAGGATATTACTGTGACAGAGCTTCTGATGATCATGTGTTGTGCCATATGGTTATACAGCGAAGTGCCCCTGAAAAGGGGGTAATCAACAGCTAACTCATGTCAGCACAGTTAGCTATTGAGAGACAGCAAATGTTGATTACAAAACCTAAGATGCCAAAGTTGCCTTGATCTTGTCAAGGTAAAGGGGACAAGGATCAGCCCGAAAAGCAGCTGAATCACTGCCAGGAATCTACCTCAACATGACTACCTGCTTACACAGTGCATGCATGGCATGCATGCTAATGATATTAATGATTTCCAAGAAATAATTTGTATAACCATGCCTGTCCCAAAGAATGTGATGCATATTCATGACTTGTCTCCTTAATATTGTGTTGTGAGAAGTGCCTGGTGTGTGTGTTCGGAGGAGCGATCCCCCACACCCAGCGTGCTGAATAAAAGCAAATACCCACTTCTTTGACTCTGTCTCAGAAGCATCTTTTGACCCAGTGTGGGGGGAATCACCCCTCCCAAAAGTAGATAGCACTATATTTACTCTCTTAAATAGGTTTGGCCTGGTGTTCAAGAATGCTGGAACTGTCCCTTCTCTGAAGAATCCCATTACCTTTACTCAGAAAGAAAAGAAACATCTTATTTCCGAAAAAAAAGTGAACTTGTAAGGTAAACTAATAGGCAAAAAATATTAGAAGAATCTGAAAATTTGCAAATTTCTATCTAAATGGTCAGTGAAGCTATGGTTTGGCACTAACTTAATTAGTTATATTAGTAAAATGACAAGAGGAGCTATATAGCAATTTAATTTTATTACCTATCAAAATTACAAATATTTTATAGGTAATATAAGGGATCAGATGACAAAAAAATTAAGAGGTTATCTTACTTGCCCATATCACAATCATACACATATTTTTAAGGCAGACTCCATCTCCAAACATTTGCTTTTCTTTCAGCTTTTCAGGGGACCAAGCACCATCAGTTTATTGTCACAAAAACCTGACCATGTTAAATTTTTGCTGCTGACAACATAGATGGTTTACTCTACCATGCCAAGAATTATTACTCAGCAAGATCTCTTCCTTTAATTTCTGACAAGATCAGAAGAGCTTAAACAGATATTAGAATACTAGTGCAATCTACAGCACTGCTATTCATAGTAGCACTGACATTTTCCAAAGAAAAAGAAATTCTGAATAAGATCCAATTTACATATATATATATTTATATATGTATATATTAGCTGGAACAGAAACCTGGGATTTTTCCATGTGTCAGGTCTCATTCATTTTAGTAATGTGGTGTCAGTATACTGCCAACATTTACAACAGAAATGTCGCAGATGGTGTGTTTAAAATAGAACTGGCAAATTCACTTGTTTCACCTGAGGTGCATTGAAGTGGTACTATATTTTATGGGAAAGCTGAAAATGTTATTCTAGATTAGGCTAAAAGAAATTGGATTAACTCCTCAAATGTAATAATGTATTTTTTAGCCATCTGAGGACCTCACTTGGAAAGTTATTTCATTTGGGAAAATTGAGGGAGAGTTGATAATTTACCTTCTGTGGCAGTATGAATACTTTTTGTATTTTAAGTTGAAAGAAAACAAACTTACATCAATTCTAACTTTAATGTAAAGTTGTGGCTCAGGGGAGTTACAGGTAGGTGAATTTAAAATCATGGTTTTATTTCATAAAGCAGAAAAGTGTTTGTGTTGATGCAGCATGGAATTTTGCAAGCCGTTCTTCTAACAGACCTCTGTTAGCAAGGGACTACATATGAGAAGTTAGTTCAGTCACAGTTACTGAAAGCTTGATTATTATTTTACTGCCATTGAACACTATCAGCTGGTGTACTGATGATGTAGAGTAATCTGAGACTAGGCAGCGGAAGAATAATGGACTCTGAAGCACTGTTTCAGGCTAATTTAAATCAGTAATAGAGTGATAAAGCTTTTACATTTTAACATCATTTTTCTTACCATAGATATGATAAAATATTACTGATGTATGACAGTGTTCTGGTTTCATATTAACTGATAAGTGGGAGTCTAGCTTTAGAGTCATAGATACAGCTCAGGTATAAGCTTGTCCTGTTGCACTGCACAATAGTAACATAGCTAGCAGATACATCACTATTTCCAGTAGTGTAAAAAATTCCAGAAGTAGAAATTATTTATAACAATAAATTTGTATTATACTAGAAGAGTTGGGGAAACTCAACAAGGAATTTTGTAGCATCTCCTGATTTAAATATGTAAGAATATTTTAAAGTTAAAGAGTTGCAAATTAAATTCTCCTTTCTTTGCACATTCCTAATCAAGCTGTTGCTGAATTTTAGGAACTCTTTAAATATGGAAAAGAGTCAGGTTTAAAAAGGAGACAATGCTTATGCTGTGCAGGGTGCAAGGTGGAAGTTTTCCGCAAATCAAGCACACCAGAAAGTAAAAAGCAAAACAACTTATACACTAGAATTTACATAAACCCGCCTATTTGATACAGAATTACCACCTACATAGTCATCTAGCTTGTGTAACCTTTTCAATTCTTGTTACTGCACCTGTGTGCGCCTCTTTGGTGATCTCTGGTGGTCATTTGGGGAGGTGACCCTTACTCAGTTTCAAGTGAAGATCAGCCAGGACCTGCAAAACACAAGACTGTGTGCCAAATAAGATGTGATCTGCAGCTTCTGAGCCACATCTTCTCAAACAATTGCCAAGAAGGACATAAAGTACAAAAGCTTTCCATAAGCATCAAGCAGAACCTGTTTAACACACTGGATAAAATCTTTCTTCAAAAGAGGGATTAAAGGTGAGAATGATACCATCATATTATCATTACAACAGAGATCAAAGGAAGGGACAGAGAATTCTGCTTATAGTCAACAAAATCAGTTGCATTGATTACTCTTTCTTGTCTTTTGCTCTCCACTCTGCTCCTCACTCCAATACTGCCAGGACCCGCTGAAACCCAAAGGTGCAGCTGCTCAGTGATGAGCTGCTCATGCCTGACCGTAGCAACCCACCCCTGAAGGCAGGGTAATTGAGGTTCTTGTTAATAGATCCCTTGGGGCAGATGAGAGTAAAATGATACCAAATGACTGGTGTTTATGTACATCTATGACAGCTTTTTAAAGAACAGTTTGGTTGCAATGGAAAGGAGGTATGTAGCCATGTTAGTTATTATCTATAGAAATGAAACAATGTAAAAGTATAAAGATATCACTTAATATATAAGGAAAAGAAAGAGAAAGAAAAGTTAAGAATAGATAGCAGAGGGGAAGGACATCATCACCCATGGATCCAGCAGTGAGACTTGGTTGTTACAATTTTGATGTCAGATATTCAAAATGATGGTAACACTCCTGATCCAACAAAGGTGAGGGAAGCTCACACAACATAATGTTCAATGTGTTCAGGTGGGAACTTTTCAACAGGGATCTTTTAGAGTTCTTTTCCCCCTTAAAACAAACAAATAATGCAGTGCCTCTACTAATGCAGACTTACACTAAATACAGGTCTGGATGTATTCAATAACAAGGTACAAACAGAAGTATACTATTTTGAAATGTTATTAAAACTGTTTTGAATTGTTTTTATTCAGGTTAGAATTGTTTTCATTCAACGTCCCTAGAGGAGGGAAAACATGATATTCTTTTAATACTGAATTCCAGGAAATTTAGAACATTGATGTTTTTGAGATTCTCTGGGTTTCTTTAAAGACCTGTGAATCTTCATCAAGTATTAGTTACTCCCTTTGGTACCATGTGCTTGTATTCATTTGTCCTTTCAATGTACTTTTCCTTTCCTGATATCAAGACCATTTCTATGACTCTGGTGCTACTGGCATCAGGTGACTTGATATATAGCTGATCTTATCTAAAGAGGAGCTTAGAACCATAACATCTTTACAATGCCAAAGGGAACACCATTTGCTTCAGGGAATTCACATTTAAATGTATAAATGCAGTTTAAAGATTTGAATTTTAAGCACACAGGAAAGAAAAGTTTTGTGTAACTGCACACAATCTCTTTTGTGAGTAAAAAAATGCACCTATTTTACCCACAGCCCTTTTTAAAATTATGTAACAGGTATAAAAACCATTTTGCTTTTGTTGTCATAAAACAAAGATAAACACTAAGATGTTTCCTTTAAAAAAGAAAAAAAGTGGACTGTACTGTCACCTACTGTTTATTTACTTTTGAAATCCTACCAGAGCTTTAGGTTGAGCTGTAGTTCAAGGAAATGGCAGACAAAAATATAATATGAACTATGAAATTTTTTTTGTCTATATTCAATTAAGGATGTCTTGAATAATCTAGCCATAAGAAGTATTTTGTATTGTAAAACAATATCCTTCAAGGTGAAGCTTGAATTAATTAAGAATATAATCAAGTTTTATACCTTTTTCACTATTCAGTCTGTAACTCTCTTAGGTTCTAAGAACAATTCATTATAATTCAACAATATGATAAAAGAGGTCTTGAAGGTTGTTGGGTTATTTTATTCAGCTCGCGTATCTTTTAAAGTAAATTCATGTTCATAAAACCCAACATGTTTCTTGCAGTCTGGAATGACATTCTGACAGTTACTTTAAGAAGAAAGAGCTAAAGTCAAAGAAGACAAATTAAGTTTATAAATTAAGATATAATAAAAAAAAAATTGGAAAAACCATAGAATTAATAAATATGTGCTAAATTCATGTTAGCAGCCTTAACTGTGGACAGAGAAATAAAAATTATGCAATGTTTCCCTTTTCTTTATGGTGACATGAATTTAGATCTAATTAACTAATTATGTATTATACTGGAGCATATTGATTTTTTTTTTTTTCCCAATGACTACTATTTTAGATTTAGCCAATACTTCAACCCTTTCCCTTTCAAAAATTACTTGGCTCCTTGAATTCAGATTCAATAGAAAATAAAGTAAGAAAATTAAAACGTACTCTTCCATTTCACCTTTTTGGATATTGGATAAAATTACATCTGGTCAGAATATGCCATAGAAAATTGTTATAATGAACATTGCTAATATTTTCCCAAAATTCCTCTTTGTTTGCATGTTGTACATGATAGTGATCATTGGCAAAAATACAAAACAAAAGCAAAAAATCCCAACAAACTGATAATTCTAAGACACTAGCTCCCTCTATCATCTGTGATCCCTTGAAACCTCCAGTTTTCTTTGGCTAAAAAGACAATTCTAGCCCCAGGGCCTGAGAACTGAAGGTCTGATTAAGGCCTTCAAACACTAAAAACCCCACAATTTCATTTCACAACAGCTATTCACTCTAGGAGAGCAGCAGAAAATACAGCTGTAGCTGCCCAATATATCCTCAGGTACGAGAAGCTGCAAGCCGCCAGTGACTCCCTTTGCCCTCTGTGCAATCGGACACCTCCCATCTAAGAGAGGTCAGCAGCCAGACTATATCTTCCTGGTTAATTGGCAAGTTTCCTACCTTTGCCACGTCTTCACAGTCTGGGAGTTGCTGTCAAATTTTTGAACAGGTAAAGGGAATCCTGATAATATCACCTTCTAGGATTGTGAGGCATGCTCAGCTCTCAATTTTAGGCTTTCTGAAGACTCACATATATTCAGATGCAGTGCTTATATTTGCCTTGTGTTTGAAAGCTACAATTACTTTAAAATAAGAGGAGTTTATACAGCAATTACAGGATTTGAAGAGCTTTTGTGCTGACATAAATCTATTATTTTTTTATCTTGTATTTGATGTGAATATCATGATGAATATATTTCTTTCCATTTTTTTGCATGTCCAAATTTATTAATTTGTAAATTTAAATTAAATAAAGTATATATGCAAACTGAATGCATAAGTTAACAAAAATCACCTTTTATTCAGGATTCTTACAGAAAACAGAGTTATCCATGTATGGTGTATGTCTGCATGCGTGTGTTATCTGAGGAACTTTGCATTCAGTTTTCACTTCTGATTTTTTAATATTTGGAAATTTCAAATCCAGTTCATTTTCTTAGAAGACTACTGATGCCACATATGTAAATTTCCCACATATTTTGAGAAAATAGTTGACTAATGGATGAGAAAAAGAGACTCCATTGAGAAAATAATTTGTTAGGTACCTGAAAAACTCGTTTGACTCATTACTGAGAACTGAGAATTTCCAGGAAGACACCATATCTGGCAACCTAAATGACAGAAACGCTAAAACCAAACTTTCCATTTGCAATGCAATCCTTCACTTTTTAATTTGCCTTTCCAAACTGAGCACAGAGTTTCACAAATCTCTTCGCTCTGGTGACCAATGGCAGGACATGGGGCAACAGCGTGAAGCTGAGTCAGGGGAGGTTTAGGTTGGATTATCAGGAAAAGGTTCTTTACCAAGAGAGTGTTTGGGCACTGGAGTATCGCCCCAGGGAAGCGGTCACAGCACCAAGCCTGACAGAGTTGAAGCAACATTTGGACAATGCTCTCAGGCACGTGGTGTGACTCTTGGGGATGGTGCTGTGCAGGGCTGGGAGCTGGACTCAATGATCCTGATGTGTCCCTTCCATCTGAGGACAGTCTGTGATTCTATGTTCCTACAATATGTAACTGAGAACAGCGCTTAGCTCTGACTTGTAGCATCTCGTGTAATCTATTTAGGAAAAAGTGAAAACTTCATTTCTATTAAGAATAGAAGACATTGTTAGGTCAAAAAAAATCAATGGTGTGAAAGAAACAGGACCAAGATAATGAGCACAGGGATTCCTGACATCTACATCTGATCTCCCCTGGCCTCCCTTAGGGGAAAAGAAAAAAAAAAGAGAAATGCTATAGTCATTTCCCTCTCCAAGCTCAGGGTCTCATGTCCTGCCAGAACACCTCTACCACTGCCTCGGAATTTTCAGCCTTAAACTTCCTCTTGAAGACCATGATTTCATCCTTTCTTTAAATATCAGTAACATGATATCAACAAATTTTTTTGTGTACACATTAAGAAATATTTCTGCTAACTGCATTTAGAACATTTTTTTTTCTTGGACTTTTGTATACTTTGCTAAACTTTAAGACGTTTTATTATGATGATCATAATGTGCACATATATGAAACAATTAGGCATTCTTATAAAACAAATACATTTTAATAACAAGACATTGTCTAATTATGTCTAATTTTCACAGAAATTCTAATCTCTCAGGGAAGATTACTTCGAAAAGAAATTTCAGGGAACAAAAATAGTGAAAGTGAAAAAGCTGAGAGAAAAGTTGCAATGAAAAGACAAGAAATGTCTTTGATTCTCTTATATATATAAAAGATGAGGTGTGTATACAAAATACAAAAGCTAAATGGTCTAATTTCAAAACTTCTCAGTAATCTTATCAAAATACAATATACAGGCCTTACCTATTGGTTCACTTTTTCTTACTCAGATGGACTATAGGAGTAAAAAAAGTGCAATATTATCCTTAATTGCTGCCATTTAGTTGAATTCCTTATTTTAGCTAATTTTATCTCTTCCTCATAAACAAAAAGAGTAGCAAGTTTTCTTCAAAGCAATTCTAAGTGCTTACAGGTAATTTAGATTTGGATGTGGGGTTTTTTTGTACGTGAAAATTTTCCAAAACTATTCAGCGAAAAACTTTAATCAATAAGCACATAATGATTTAAGATTATGTCTCCAATCCCATTATTTCAAAAGGTCAATTGTTTATGACTGTGTGTATACAGGATTTTATTACCATTATTGCTACTATTAGTAATATTATTTAATCCAATTCAATTTTATGAGTGGAATACTTCTACTGGCTTTGGCTACCATGCATGTCTGATCAGCAACTACCAGAGTCATCCTCCTATCTTTGTATTTATTTTTGCATTATTGTCCCATGCTTAGACATTTCCCTCCCCCCGCTTCTTTACTTAATTTATTTACCTTAGATACTGTTTTACAAAATAAATAGATAATTCCACAATTCTGATTGATCTCATCTATTAATGGGCCTTGTGCTAGTTTGGAAGCAAATCAGCAGAGGAATTAACCCCACACAAATATATTGGGAGAGATTGCAAGTCATAACTACAATTTAATGGGAAAAATTAAAGTAAAAGCAATAATACAGAAACACCAGCTTAAAGTGACAGAGTCAGAACACAACCTGTCACCCTGTTGGTCTGGGTGGTGATAGCAGTCCAGTGAACTAATGTCTACAGTCTCCTTGGAGTGATGGGTGTGGTCTGGTTGAAGTGGTGATCCTGAAGAAAGAACCGGTCTGTCTCTGGAGGTCCATGGTGACTCTCGAACTCTTCTCCTCTGGGAATCCAGTGGAAGTGGTAGTCCAGTGTTCCAAAGACTCAGCTTATATGCAGGTAGCAATGTTCAGTTCCTCCCCTCTGGGCAGAGCATCCCACAATGGGATGATGTAATTTGTTGAGTCGTTCCTGGAGACTTTGATGGCCCATTAGCAGAGATAGCACTCCCCACCCCAGGGCTGAGTCATGGGGAAAAAACACTGCCCCACCTATTCTTATCAGCTTATAGAGATGGTAATAGAGCAGATACCTTTTGGTTACACCTTCCATGTAACCTAAGAGAGGCCTCCAATCTCATTTTATTCCCACCTACTTTTTCCCCTCCAGTTTATGCATAGACTTTTATGCAGACTGGTACCTGCAAACCTGTGAAAAATTAAATGACTTTACTGAATCAAAACAGTGCAGGATCCTATCAATAGTTTTGGGAAATGTGTGGGTATTGATGTGAAAACCAAAATAGGTGTGTTGAAAACTCACATATGAAGTTTCTGCAGGGCATTTCTAGAGCCAGGCACAATATTTATCAACATTTCTCTCAAACACAACCTGCAATACCACAAAGAACAGCAGCTCTAAGGACAGATACTCCATTGCTGAATACTTATTGCATGATATGTCTACTACCACCATCCATTCTCCTGACAATCTACTAGGAATTTGATGCACTGCCTGAAAACCCTTCAGGAAATCTGAGGGTTAATTCTTAAATCGCAAATTTGACACCTATGGGAAGTGTTGCTCACTTTTCTGGTGAACCTTACCTGGCTTTCTTGCTTGGAGAAGTTCAACATCTCTGTATTCAGCAAATTATTTTCTTTTAAGACTGAAAGGTGATGTATGTGTTTCAAACATTTTACTCAAGCAATAGTTCAAGAAGCGCCATTAGTTTTCTGAGAAGTTGAATTTATCTGATTTAAAAGCTATTTAATTTTATGAAATAAAGTCAAATTTGGCCATCAAGAAGGTCAAGCAATGTGATCAATATTCCCAGTCCTTCAAGGAAAAATGGTGTTTAAATTCTGCTTTGTTCTATGCTCTGAAAAAAATTTAAAATAACCAGTACTGTGACTGAATTGAATAAGCCTAAACAAAAAATCCAATGTAGTATTCTGCATGAAAAGGACAATTGGCCTCATCATTGTGTAACGCCTGGAATGGTTTCATCCTTTAAAGATAATTTTTATGGGCTTTTTGAATATTAGGCACATCTGGTAAATCATATAGCTCTGGGAGGGCTTATGAAGCCCCTGCATGAAACAGTCATATTGTTTCAATGATTAAAATAGAGAGAGTTTACGAACAAGAAACAAATTCATTTCAGAAAATAGAAAGCTTTTTAGGAACTAGTTGTAGATATTACCCGTGTAAATAAATAATCTGTAATGTTTACATTTTTTAGCTCCCTCCTTACATCCCCAAGTTCACCACTCTGTCTTTTATAGAACAACTATAAAGGATGTGTACAGCTAAAATTAGCAGAACATAAAAGTGTGGAGGTTTTTGCTTGGTTTGGTTGGTTGTTTTTTAAATACAGTACGCTATAGGGAGTTGATAGATGTGATGAACATATTCCTTAAATAACTGACTTCACTTCTGCCTGCCACTCATTCTGGAAGATGTATAAAATAATGTGGTGGGGGGTGGGGAATACTCTGGGAGGAGGAAAGTATCTCTTTGCCTACATTCAATCTACGTGTTGAAGAATGTCTGCGGCCCCAAAGTAAGAGAGAGGAAAATGAAACTAAAATAACATTGTCTAGCTTGTATAAAAACAGTATTAAAACACAAAGAAGATATTTAATGAGATGTTTTTAAATCCCAGTGCTTATATTCAATGAAAATTGATAATTGTAATTTTGTTACTGTTCTGAAAATTAAACCCAAATGACATAGAGTTCTTAGTTTTAGGCAAATTCTGCTGATCTCAAATAATTACTGACTTCAGAGACCAAGTTATTTTAGTGAAAGCCAGTAAATAGAAATAACTGCTGTATAAAAAAGGGTAAGCTACATTAGAAAGAATTTTGCACTACATTCCACCTCGAAATATAAAATCTCTTAAACTTTAAAACTGCTGTCAAAGCTCCTGAAATGCTTTCTGACTTTCTTGTTTCTCCATTTTCTTTGCTTACAAAACAATGAAAGACTGAAGGAAGCCATCTTTATAGCAAATCAGTACTTATAGTGCAGAGTAATAAGTTTGTGTATTGACAAAATTTGTTAGTGGCAAAACCATGTTAATCAGGCTAATATTGCCTATAGACATAAAATATTAATATAGAGTAATACAGTGCATTAAAACAAAGTGTTAGTAGAACGACATGCATAACTTCATTAATTTTTGTTTTCTTGTTTAACAAAATAAAACATTACTCAGAATATGAAGCCTATGAAACATCAGGTATTTGTATGCATCCCACATCACTTGCTAATGAAGTAATGATATTTAACCTGCTCTTTTAGTTACCATGCCTTTAGCTAGACATTCAGCTTTTCCAGTGATTTCTTTTCCTGGCTCTGCAGTGTATCCTGCTGTTTCAATGATGCCTCCTGCTATTACAGGGAATGTAAGGAAGCTCTTTCACCTCTCTGAAGATAATTACAGGATTTCAGTCTCCAGAGCAACTAATCAATGATCTACTAGTTTTCTGGAGAACTCAATTTTTCTTTAAAAATAAAAAAAAAAAGACGAAAAATAATTGAAAAAGATAGAAAGAAAAATCTCATTACATGCAATAGTTTGAAAACATCTATATGTTAAGAACAACTACTTTAATAATTCTGGAAGAGCTAATACTGAACATAATGGATTGTTATGGAAAATACTGTGGTTCTCTTAATTGTTTATCATTGCACTGCATGTATAGACGTGCTGATATAAAATCCCACACCAATGATATATCTTGATCATTATATCTCTCTCATTCTGAATAAGCCCTATCATTATCCAATTTTAAAAGTAATATTAAAATGCAACTCTAAATTTTAACAATATATCCCCTGCTACAAAATCAGTTCACATTTTTCCTATAAATAGTATGAAATTAAGATATGTTGATTTACACATTTCCATATAATCAGAAGTTCAGTATCTTCCACAATGCTTATTTACATGAGTAGTAATATAGCGCTTAGGTTCCTGTATGGACACAAGCTAACGCTCAGTGTTGGTAGCACCAAATATTACCAGTGCCTGCAGGAAACAGAAAATCTCAGCTGACTAAAACAAAGATATCCTCTTTCCAGACCACAGTTTTGAATGGGACAGAAAAGGTAGAATTAAATCAAAGAGAGGAAAAAATAATTATATTAGATGGGAAATGGTAATGCCTCCCTTTCTTTCTGCTTTCCTTCCTCATGGATTATAGGAGTAGGGATGTACTCTCTTCCTCTTTTCCTTCTCTGTTTTTGTGTTATGTCTTTGGCAGATCACATCCATTTCATTCATGTCATGAGTGGATGAGGGGAATTGGGAGGCTAGGTTGGAGGGGACATTGTTAGTTATGGGAAGGGGAGAGGTAATAAGGGTACTGTGATTTCCTCTGCTAGCAAAAGAGAACCTCTGGCTCTCAAATGATGCTGGAAGCCGAAAGTTCTCCAGTTCTGTTGGAAAGGAACTAAATAAAAAAGATGAAATTGCCAAACAGCTACAAAGTGTGTCATGGTATGATTTAGTTGGCATGGTGGTATTAAGTCAAAGATTGGATCTGATGATCTTGGAGGTCTTTTCCAACTCTTATGATTCTATGTCTTGTCCATCTGCCTGAAGTCAAAATTGTAAGTAAAAAGTAAGTTGTAAAACTGCAGTAGATCAAACTTCAGCAATATTTGTCGCTGTTCATGTTTCAGTCAGGGATCCATTCAATTGCCTAAAGGAAGGTTTCCATGCTGTTTGAGTTCCCCTAAATATCTGAAACAGTTGCATGGGAATGTCAAATATGGGAAATGCAGACAGTTTCAGAGGTTAAACAGGATACTTAGGACCTCTCCAAGTAGGGTAAATATTTCCAATCAGGCAAGTGAATCAAGCCCATAATATTTAATTGCATGTCTTGTAAATCAAGAAGTTCAACAGTCTTTAATATGCACACCCTCCCCCAGATTCTGTCTCCATATTAAACTATAAATACTAGTCCTTTTTTATGAAATCAGATTAACTTTATATCAAAAACCTCATCAGGTTTGTGTTGAAATATTCTATTCGGTCTTTCATTCTGTAGGCATCGGCACTAGTGACTTATGTACTTGCTGCCTCTGGGAAAAAATGTTTTTGTTTAGGAGAACACACTTGGTTTTAAAAAATCGAACTTCAGGCAACTAAGGTGTAATTTAAAACAAAATTTCAGTGAAATTTTCTGTATCCCATCCCCAAGATGCAAACTAGAAGATTTCAATAAGGAAATTTTTTGAGAAAAGTAGAAACAGGTTACACTTTTAAAATTTTGTGGAAGAAACCAAGCTTGTTCTAAATGCAACATTTACTCAGGTAAAATTGCAGAATTGTTCAAACTGAATATTTAGTCCCAAAACTACCTTGTGGACAAAAGGGAACACAGCAAATAGCTGAAGCTGGCAGGATCCCAGGACTATTGTCAAGAAGTGTACAAAGTTCATAGTTCCTCCTGTTTTGGGCTTATTTCAGTGTGTCATGTTACCATGCCTTGCTTCCTTCTCACTGGCTCCCAGCCCTGCTTCTGGTGCAACCTTCCCCAGCTCCAGGGGACATCATGGGTGGCTGCCTGTCCTATGGTGACTGCCAAGTTTATCTACTCTTGTTTATCAGTGACCACCACAGAGGTTCAGCTCAGGCCAGACAATGGTCCCATGGCCACCACTTTGCAGTTAGAGCAAGCTGGCAGCAGCTCTGGCCCTGTGACACTGTCACATGCTGAGCACTGCCCTGGCAGCACAGGTTGATATCTGCTGCCATTTTCTAATGTCAGAATTCCATTTGCTGACCAACCAGCGAGTTATGGTATTTGGTTACAAATTTGGTTTTGAATTTTCTTTGAATATAGAGCTCTCAGGGTAGAGTTTTGTGATGCGTCTCTGAAGATACATCAACAATAACAAACATCGGTGCTGCCTGTATGTGTTTGCACTCTTTTGACAGAAACTTCATCTTGAACCGATTGCCGGCCTCTTCTGTAATGCTCTGCTGCCTCTCTATTCCCGCCTGCTTCGAGCACTCTGTTTTATCAAGAAAGATTATTTAAGCCTAACTTGTTATGTATTCTCTTTTTCAAACCAATGGTTTGGTAAGTGATTTCAGCACCAAAACCACAATGCTCCAGATTAATGAAATGCACAAAGTTTATTCTTGGCCTGTTCACACACAGTATGTGAGTTGGTCTGTGGGATACAGATGGCCATAAATGTTGACCTTCTAGAAAGAACACATAGGAATGCAGTGACCTGAGCCATCACATTCAGTATGAGAGCTCCTTCTTTCCTGTTAGGCATTTTGAAAGCTTGTGATCATTTAGAATTTTACTGAGCAAGAGACAAGGAAGGATGTGAAAATACACATTGTAGAGCAGCTTGTTATTCAAGGTGATGTAAATCAATGCTATGAAAAAGAATATGCATTGCTGTTGAATTTTAAAAATTGCACCCTTATATGTATTCATCTTCCAAAATGGAGGGAAGGAGATTAGGGAAACTAATATTTCTCAAGCTAGACACCAGGTCAAGTTTCATTTTTTAAAATAATTTGTGAATTCTGTCAAGATATATAGAGCAATAAATGAAACTGCCTTCTGCTCTTGCTAATCTGGAATGATGCAATACCTTGACAAAAGAGTACAGTATAGTAATTTATACAGGGAAAGGGGGCGGCATTTTATTGAAAGAATGAGCAGCTACTATATAATTTATTGATCAACTATAAGTAATTGATTGTTAGTATTAGTGCTTTTTTAACCTCTGACATGATCTTAGTTTATGAAAATGTCTACTAGCCTCCTCTGTCCTCTCCCCTTCTGGTACTACTACTGGTCACACAATAGAATAAGAAGCATATTGAAGAGGATAAAAAAAAACAAGTAGATAGAAATTTAGCACCGACTAATTCCTATATAATATTATTATCCTATAGGATATTAAACTGAGGCAGAGTGAGGATCCTTTTTCCTTGACAATTCACTACATAATGGTTCTAACTCTGTTGAATATAAGGAAAGCACTGTACACATAAGTAGGCAGTGGAGAAGAAGCAAACAGTGTCTACCCTTGCTATCCAAGTAAGCAAAAACCCTGAAGATGGAATATTGAGGCTGGTCACTTCCAGCACCAAAAGGAATGCTTCTACCTAACACATTTACCAGCAGTCCTGATTTAGCTGGAGAAGTACCAGTGGACTGGAGTTAGCAAATGTAAGGTTGTCAGAATGATGTCAAACACCTGGCATCTTAACCAAGATTAGAACAAGAGAATATTGACCCTAGAGGCTCTGCTAAACTGTGCGTGTGATTGAAGGCACTGTGGGAAAATTATGTTGGTGGAAAATCCACCGTATGAGTGTGTGACTTACTGTGATCGAAAACAATCACATGCATGGAATGCTGGAGATGTTTTGTGTGTTACAAAATTAGCAGAGGCCCTAGGGACCAATCAGAAGGCAGTAGTTTATCTGTAATGAAATTAAAATAGAAGAAAAATCACATGGGAAAAAGGGAAAGGAGAGAAAAAACAAGACTTGGGTAGCTCAAAACTATACCACTGCATCACTGTGTCTTTTTTACCATCACCAGCATCTTTACTTTTTACTTTTAGATTTTTCTTTGCATTTGATCTCATACCCAACATAAGGTCCATCTGCAGAAGGGTTGTAATGAGGATCCAGGGACCTACAGGCCTATCAGCCTGACTTTGGTGTTGGGGAAGGTCATGGATCTGGTCATCTTGAGTGCCATCACATGGCACATGTAGGAAACCAGGGGATCAGACCAAGCCAGTGTGCATTTATGAAACACAGGTCCTGCTTGACCCACCTGAAATTAGATGTAAAGAACCATTTCTTCACAAAAAGGGTTGTAAAGTATTAGAACAGGGTGCCCAGGAAAGGGGTAGAGTCAGTATCCCTGGAAGTATTCAAAAATATGTGTGTACACGAGAACATGGCTTAGTGGTGCTAGGTTCCTGGTTGGACTTTATGAACTTAGAGGTCTTTTCCAAATTTAAAGATTCTATAATTCTGTGGTTCTATGACCAACGTGTAAAATTATTCTAAATTACCAATGGTAAAAGAAATTTCATTAGGTCACCCTTATGAATGCTTTACAAGACAATATCAAAGAAAATGTTCCTCAATACTTTGGAAAAGGAACAACAAAAAGACAAAAACAAGCCAGACTTAAAAATAATTGTAGCAAAAATTTAAAGAAGAATCAAATATTGTTACAAGGTAAAATAGTGAGTCAGAATATATTAATGGATTTAATTCTATAGGCTTTTGCAGGTTATTATATTCCGTGTGCTGTGGTATTTTTAAAATATGTAACTATTTTACTTTGACTTTCAGATATTGTATCTGGCATCATTGACATCAGCTGCAAGCCTTTTACAATCTCTCCTTCAACAAAACCAAATGAAAATAAATTGAACACAAGGACACAGAATACAGGACAGATGTCCAGACTGGGAACTGTGTTTTGAAAAGAGTGCCATTGGAACAGGTTATAAAGCCTCATCTATCAAGGTAATAACAATTGGACTGACCATAAGGAAATGCAGAAGTACCTCACACCAATCAAACAATTAAGTAGTTTGCAAAACTTAGCGGGGATAAATTCCAAGTGACCTACTTGGGAAAAAAATCCTAAACTAAGACAGCAAGTAGTTTATCCAAGCTTGCCATTACTGTAAGTGAACTATTGGAGTTAAGATAGTTGGCTTTGCAAAAGCACCGTTTTAGTGTATTAACTGCAGTTTAAAAAATGTGGTAAATTTTGCATTCCTTCCTAATATTAGAGAAAACAACACTTTTTCTATGTTAATCCTGTCTGTATTCACATCTCAAAAGTGATATGTTATAATGCAAAAATTGTCAGTCAAGGGCAGCAAGGGTGTATTGACTTCTGCATTAGACAGACTTCACTCTGGGGGAAAAAAAAAAAAAGATAAATGAGAAGGATTATAAGAGAGGTCTACCAAAAATGTATGTCATGGGGAGATTGGATGGGTAACAATTATTGTTTCTGTTTTCCAGTATAGGCAGCAGATAAAAGAAACATGAAAGACAATATAAAAGTACACCCACAAAAAGTCAAAGGCAGTGAGACATCAGGTGACTAAGATGTGGACCTCCCTGCTAATAGAACTGGCTCTGAAGGAGGAAAAGCTGAGCAGCTTTTTGAAGGTTACTAAATACACAGAAATCAGGTCTCAGACAAGAAATCCTTAACTGGAATGGATTAAAAGCTGTGGGAGTTTTCAAGGCAACTTTCATATGTACTTGCTCCGTTCTTAAGTCCTTGTCTAGAAATGTACCTTTGGCCGTTGTCAAATGCAAATGCTCTGCTAGAGGGACCTTCACCCAGTAAGACTGTACTTATGTATTGTGTATTTATGATGAACTAATGAATGTGATTGCTGTGTGTGGTCCTGCAGTGAAATGATTTTATGCAATTCTTGACTGTCTTAACAGCGGAAGATTGCAATGAGGTAAGAACAGCAGGGATTCTGCCCTTGAATTCAAGGGCTGTTGAGCTGTTGCAGGAGCATTATATATGCTTCTGGTCAAATCTTCAAGAAAAATAGATTGCCAGAATGAAAAGTCAGAAAAAAACTGTATGAAAACCTTTACGGTGATGGATTAAAGAAATTTGAGTTATCTAAGAACAAGGTAAATAAGTCTTCTGATCACTGCTAGCAGGTATACATACCAATGGAAGAGATTTTGGATGAGTATTTGAGTTGGTTTTGTCTGGGAGAGAGTTAAATTTCTTCATATTAAAGTATGGGGCTAGGTTCCAGATTGTGCTGGAGACAGTGTTGGTAATTCAGAGTTGTTTTCGTTATTGCTGAGCAATGCATGAAGTCAAGACATTTTCTGTGTCTTACCTCACCTCACCAGCAAGTAGGCTGGGGTGTATGAGATACTGGGAGAGGACACAGCCAGGACGGTTGACCCCAACTGACCAAAAGGATGTTCCATAACATATAGCATTGTGGTCAGCATACAAATTTGGAGGCTTGCAAACTGTCTGGGCATTGATCAGTTGGTGCTCAGCAATTGGTTTCATTTGCATCACTTGTCTTAGAATCACAGAATCATAGAATCATTTAGGTCGGAAAACAACTCCAAGATCATTGAGTCCAACCTTTGACTGAACACCACCTAACCAACCATGGCACTAAGTGCCACATCCAGCTATTTCCTGAACATCTCCGGGTATGGTGACTCTTCCACCTCCCTGGGCAGTCTGTTCCAATGTTTGACAACTCTTTCCATGAAGAAATTCATTCTGATGTCCAACCTAAACCTCCCCTGGTGCAGCTTAAGACCATTTCCTCTTCTCCAATTACTAGCTGCCTGGGAGAAGATGCCAACCCACACCTTGCTACAACCTCCTTTTAGGTAGTCTTTCTTGGGTTACATTTTTCTCTCTTTGCTATTTTCCTTTTCATGACAATATTTTTACTATTTCATTGTTGTTACTATTATATTTTAATTATTAAACCTTCCTTGTCTTTACCCACAGGATTTCTTACTTTTGCCCTCTCAATTCTCTTCCCCCATTCCTCTGACTGTGGGTTGAATAAGTGCCTGTGTGGTGCTTAGTTGCCACCTGGAGTTAAACCAGAACAGTACTAACCTGTTGGTGGATTATCCTCCTCAACAGAAGCACAGCACAGAGCACTAGCTAGCTGTCTTGCTAGCTACTGTTTCAAGGCATGAAATATGATCAGTACAGGGACTGGGCAATTACTGTGTTAAAAGCCGCAATATAAGCAAAGCTATTAGTTAATTTGGTTTTTTTTTATTATATCATACATACTGTTAAGAAAATAATATATTTCCAGTAAAATGGATTTAGCCAGGCATCAAAAAAACCTTTATATGTGAAATTTAAATTAAATATGTTCATGTGTTGTAAAGGCACAAGAAAAGACAAACTTTGAAAACATGAGAAACACAGCAGCAAATTCTTAGAATTCTGGTACAGGCTTTGACTATATATTTATTCTTTCAAAGAATAACTTATGATTTTAAAAATAAATTCACAACTGAATTATGTTGATATGTTTGAGCTCTTTCTCTTTCTAGTCTGTTTGTAAATGTTGTATATGGTTGCTATATACAAAATCTAGGGTATGTAACCCTCTGCAGGTTAATTAACTTTTTGGTGTTAATATCTTGTGATTGGCAAAAATGTAACTTAAAAGAAAAAAAATTAGCAATCAGTGGAAAAGATGATGCATAATAGTATTTGTAGGAAACAAAAATCTATTCACTTTTTCTTACTAAAAAGAAACTATTGTAGTTTTTCATTCCCAGGAGTAAAACCACTGCATTTTACAATCTAATGTAATTCAAACCTCCTAACTATACATTGAAACTGCCTATTTATAGATAGAAGAATTACTAGAGAAATATATCTTTAGAAAGGAACAAACATTTTAAAAGATATATCATAAAGTATGCTGAACCTTGCAACAGGACATCAAGGAAATAAATGGTTAGAATAAACATTTATATTTTGTTCCAAAGCACAGCCTAACTTTCCTTGCTCACGAATGGTGCTCTTGATGAGAATAATAAATCTCTTTAGATGGGATACAAACTTCATGTTTAAAACTATGCAGTTTAATCTGGAGCTACCATGTAAATTAGTTGCCTGACAGAACTGGCAAAGATGAATGAAGATATTTATTGTAAACAACCTGGAAACACGAGTGGGAGTGAGATACAATCAGAGGGGTAATAGTGTAAGAACTTGCAGGTAGAGATAAAGACTGCTTAACCAGTGTAACAAAAGCTGTGTGCGCAAGCAAAAGAATTAATTCACCACTTCTTATGGGCAAGCAGGGGTGCAGACATCCCCAGGAAAGCAGGATTACTTGGGAATCACAGTGCAACCTATGACCACCCCCTCCACCAGATGAAGTCACTAAGTGCCAAGTCCGTTCTTCCTTGAACACCTCCAGGTACAGTGAGTCCACCATGGGCAGTTAATTTCAATGTCTAATCACCCTTTCTGTGAAAAATTCTTCCTAATATCCGACTTAAACCTGTCCTGGAGCAGCTTAAGACTATGTCCTCTTGTCCTATCACTTGTTGCCTGGGAGAAGAGGCTGACATCCCCCTGGCTAGAACCTCCTTTCAGGTGGGTGTAGAGAACAATAAGGTCACCCCAGAGCCTCCTCTTCTCTAGGAAGTGAAAAGTCATAGATCCAAATGTACTCCCCCTTCCTTCTTCTACCCCCAGTTTCATATTTTGAGCATGACAGCAGATAGTCTGGGATATCTCTGTGATTATTTGGTAACATCTGTCCTAGGTGTGTCCCCTCCCAACACATAATTCAGAAAGAGACGAAGCATAATGTTCATTATTTTTGAAGGCCATTTTATCTTTTTTTCACTTTCAGTAGATTTTGATACTCTACTAGAATATAGAGACCAGATAACTATAGAATAAATCTTATTTATTCTATACAGGTGTGGGCAACTTGTAAACAGGTTCTCTTTGCAATATGAGTAAAGACCATATATGCCTATAATAACAGTAAAAGCCTGATTCAGCTTCCATGGAAGTATATGTGAATCTTTTCATTGACTCCCACAAGGATTGAGTTACATCTTCAGCTATCATGGATTTTATTCAGAAGGGAAAATTCTTTGGAGAGAAAAATATAGATTAATCATGAGTGAGAGTTTCAGGACTGACTTCACTAAAAGAGATAGCAACCTTTATCTAAATCCAGCAGTCTGGAAAAAACAGTGTCATGACAATGTTATCGTGGGCTGACATTAAATTAATCTAGTTGCAATTTTATGTAGGAAAAATAAATTTAGTAATGAATGAAGAATCTTGTCTTGCATACCAGTACCAATGCAAAAATAAACTGAGAGTGACTTAACCTGCCAGAAGACTATTAGTCAGAGTTTCATGGAATAACTGTTATCCAATAAGTATTAGTGTTCAGACTTTTACGGGTGTAATAGAGAAAAATAACTTAGTTTGTGCATGGCAGGATTTTTAAAAATCTTTTTAAACATACGATTTGTTGTTATTTTTAATTTTATAACTCTTTGTGTCTGAGCTCACTGAAACTCAGCTACTGTCAGGAGCAGCACTCATACACAAAAATTTTCTAGTGAGGCTGGTAAAGTGGAAGCTTGGTGCGAGAACAATAAGGAGACAGACAGCTATTTTGTTTTGGGGTGTTTTTACCCAGTTTAGTAAAAACACCCCAACACAAAACTGAACTATTGTATGTCTCAGATGACCAGGTGTTCAACTGTGGATAAACAGTTCCTAATATAGATTCACCAGACAAAATTTAGATTCCTAATGAACAATACTTTCGTCATTTGCTTGAAATTCTTTGTTACATATAAGGATACATGCAATCACTGTGGGAAAAAAAAGGAAGGTTATTTTAAATTTACCTAGCAGAGATTTTGCGGCAGTGCTCCTGTGTGAGCAGAGGGCAGGGGCTGGTTGTAGCTGGATGTGCTGGTCCCACTCACCTCCACAGGGGACCCATAGTAAGCACAGCTGAGCCCTTCAGCCAAGCTGGTAGTGATTCTCTGGTAAGATATTTTTAAAGAAACAAAATGCCAGAAAAGCAAGAAGGACTAAGGGAGGAAAAAAACAATCATGAGAAATGATCCTGTGCACACCAAGGTCATACAAGAAGGAGGGGGCAGAGGTGCTCCAGCACTAGAGCAGTGGCTCCCCTGCAGTCCATGGTGAGGACCACACTGGGACAGCAGTCAACACTGTAGCCCATAGAGGCCAGTGCACCAGAGCAGGCAGATCTTTCCTGAAACAATAACACCCATGGAGAATCCATGCTGGAGCAGATATTACTGAAGGACCATGGCTAGTGATGGTTTGCAGGTTGCAAACAGGTTTATCCTGAAGAAGGAGTCCCATACTGAAACAGGATAACAGCCTGAGGAAGGAGAGAAGAATTGTAATGAACTGAATGCATCCTCTCCATCCACCCTGCACCCCTTGGGGAGGATGAGGTGGCAGAGAGTAAGAAATGAAAGGGTGAAGATAAGCCTGGGGGGAAAAAATTGTGTAGGGGAATGTGCTGTTATAATTTTTTTCCTTATTTTTCTCCTTCCAAA
Organism: Dasyornis broadbenti; assembly: GCA_013397935.1. Taxonomy (NCBI): domain Eukaryota; kingdom Metazoa; phylum Chordata; class Aves; order Passeriformes; family Dasyornithidae; genus Dasyornis; species Dasyornis broadbenti. Next base: position 1,687,797 of record VZRN01003245.1, on the reverse strand, counting down.
TCTGATTTAATTGTCAATAAATTAATTTCCATGAGATCTAGACTGTTTTTTCTTCAATGGCAGAAGCAGTAATTGAGCTCCAAGCCTTTATCTCAATTACCGACTTTTTTCATCTTATTTTCTCCTCTTGTCCTACTGCAGAAAGGGAGAAAACGAGTGTCTAGGTGGATGTCTGGCAGCCAACAAAGGTCAGCCTGGTACAGTGGCATATAAAATATAGTAGGCTAAGTGATCCCTAAAAGCTCTTGGAAAAAAAAAAAAAATCAGTAAAAACTGAGACATTATTTTTAAAACTCTTTATAGACTTCATTGTGTGTGAAGTACTTGCTGACCCTTTTTCACTCTCACAAGACCTTTTCTGACTGATGTTTCTTAGTTTACCTGTTGCTCTATTAAATATTCCATATATTTTTAACCTTCAATACAAAATGCTCAATTAACTAGCCATTAAATACCCACTTACAGGGTATCAACAATGGGTAGAAAACAATCTTGAGTGACCTATAGTAGCTAATTCTTCACTAGAAAATGATATCTGAGGGCAAAATGGTGCCCTAAGAATTGTTTTAATTCCCAGATAAACTAATTGTTTTCCTCCAATTAAAACATATAGCAACTATTTCGTTTGTTCAGACTTGTTCAAAAATCATGTAAAAAAGGTTTTCTTGTATTTCATATGGTCCTGCATATTTGAATGTAAAGTAATGACACAAGAACAAATTACTTGTTTTTCAAAGAAATCTGCTATTCCTATCATAGTGATTGTGCTATTCTGTAGGGAATTCTTAAGTGGATTAAAAAGACAACAGGAAGTTTTCTGCCAATATCATTATTAAAGGAAAGAGAATTCATGTAGCTTAATCCAATTACTTAAAATACTCAAACATTGTGCAATGATCAAATGTACCAAGGGATACAATACTGGTTGCATTACTTCATTGTTTCTTACTTTAGTTGGTTTCTGAGTACACGTAAAAATTATGAAAAGGGTTCTTAATACAACACTAGATACAGAGGTTCAAGGTACAGCTATGTCAAATAGCAGTAGCTAACTTAATAATAAATAAAACCTCAAAATCCTTAAAATAGCACCTCATCCATTGGTTAACCCAAAGTGGCTAATATGTATTGGATTTTACAATGAAACACCACATTTTTTTTTTTTCTGAACATTGATTAATTTTAATTGGATAATAATAAGAGAGAAAAGCACGTATCAGTGGAGAAAGTACTTTAAAGTAAATTGTATTAATTTCATATTTTGCACAAAAGGCATCTTCTAGTTTTCTTACTTCTAAGAGCCCAGACTTCGTGCTTTTAAAATTGATAAAGTAATTTTAATAAGGGATTAACCTACACTTATTCTTTACTACAATAATAAAACAAAATGTAATTTACCAAGAAAACAGTCAGTTAGAATACGGTGGGTTGACCTTGGCTGGTTGTCAAGTGCCTACCAATTCACTCTACCACTCCCCTCCTTAGCAGGACAGGTGAAGATAATACAACAAAAAGATTGTGGGTTCAGATAAGTACAGGGAGAGCTCACTCAGCAATTACTGTCACAAGCAAAACAGACTCAGGGAAAATAATTTCCATTTTTTACCAATTGAAAAGATAAGTATAATAAGAAATAAGAATAAATCTATAATCACATTCCTGCCAGCCCTCCCTACTTCCCAGGCTCAATTTCGCCCATGATTCTTCTAATTTCCATCTCCCAAGGGAGGCAAGGGAATGGAAAATGGGGTTTGGGGTCAATTCATGCTGCATTATGTCTGTTGCTCATGCTCTTCTCCTCCTCCAACACAGAGCCCCACCTGCAGGAGACAGTCCTTCACAAAGCTCCATTGTTGTTCTGTCCCTTGGGCTGCAGTTCTTCATGAATTCCTACAGCGTGAGTCCCTTCCAAGAGTGCAGTCCTTCAGGAGCATGCTCCAGCATGGGTCCCCTTTCCTGCCAGAAAACTTTCTCTAGCATGGGCTCTCCATGGACTGCAGCTGTATTCAGGGCACAGCTACCTGCTGCAGTGTGAGGGCCTCGGTGGGCTGCAGAGTTAATATCTGCTTCAGCATGGTCCTCCATGGGCTGCAGGATGACAGCCTGTGTCACCACAGTCCTCCTCATGAACTGCAGAGGAATATCAGCTCTGGCTCATGCACCACCACATCCCCCTCCTTTTTCACTGACTTTGGTGCCTTCACAATAGTTTCTCTCACATATTTTCTCTCCCATAGCAGCTGCACAGCATTTTCTCCCTGAAAAATTTCTTCACTGAGGCACTACTGCTGTCAATGATGAACTCAGCTTTGACCAGCAGCAGGTCCTTCTTGGAGATGGCAGTCATGGGGTCTGTCAGACATGGGGGCATCTTCTGACAAAAGTTCTGTCAGTTTGGTAGTTCTCCTGCTACCTTGTCATGTATACCAAATATATAAACCCAAAGCATATGAAAAAAGATAATTCAAACTTCTGTCAAAGCTCTGATCAACAGAAAAAAAGTGTCGGACTTACTTTTTACTCTGCAGCCCAAGATGCCTTTACACTCACGAATTTCTGGTAATACAGTAATTAAGATCCTCAGTAGTTAACCAATTTAGAACACAAAAAAACCTGCTCATATGATAATTACATATGGAGTTCCTACACTCAAATACAGTGGAGGAGGAAATTAGTAGCTGAAAGAATTGTAGGGTTTGAGAATTGAAACAATCTCTGAGTACAAAATATGTCACTCATTTCTTAATATTCAAATTCATATTCAAATTCAGGAAAATCCTACTGAAAACCAGACACACTTGCTTTGGGGAATTTGAAGAATAGGAGAAATAAGCAAACATAAATATACATATGTGTGTATATTTCTTGTATTCTTGACTTTAAAATCTTTCATATCTTAGTAAAAGACAAAAATTAAACACAGCCCAATATCTTAGCTAAAATCAAACAAGATATTTTCCTTCAAGACCTTTTTCTGACTTTTCATATTTCTTACTACAGATAGACCACCATACCTAGTGAGTGGTGTACTTTGACTCAGAGATCTAATTCTGAAGGGGAAAGGCAAGCAGTTTCAACTATTGGCTAGTAGAAATGGAGTTACAGCTCCAACCCTCTGACTTTTTACTTACTCCCTGTCTTCTAGTTAGTTCATGATGCAAAAAGCTTTCTCTACAGTATTAGTTTATTTGAAATATAGATGTGCCAGATATAAGGTATAAGATTTGGCAGAATACTGTTTCCTCTAGAAACATGAATTAACAGACATCAAATTAAGACTATTGAGTGGTGTTTATTTCTTATGTACAATTTTGCTTCACAGATGAGTAAAGTTCTGTCTGAATAATCTGCAGAGGTACCTTCAAACCTGAACCATTCAGTGATACTCTGAATACAGAAACTAATATTTTGATAAAGAACTACATACATAACTTTTTTCCATTAGTTTAAAAACACATCTTTACTTGAAAAATCAAATCAGATGAATTACAAAGTAGCTTTAATACTGCTGTGACTTCTTTTTACATGAATTTAGCAGAGTAGTCATGCAATTTTTGCCTTCTGTGCTCAGGAATCAACTGTACCTTCAAGGCTGTTTTAGATTACTGTAAATGAATACACTAAAGCAAACAGTGTTGTACTTTCAGGTTTGCTGTTTCATTTCTTTTGCCAACAATGTTGTTCTTGCACACAGCATTTTTCTCTTTAAATGACAACTTGTTTCTAACAATTCTAATGATACCATTTTGCATTTTAAAAACACGACCTTTGTTATTATCACTTAGAGAACAAAATTAGGTTCCATTAGTAATTTTTCTGGCAAGGAGCTCCAAATAGCAGTTGAAAGAAACTATGTATGTATGAGTGTATAACACAAGACAAAACACTTTTCTTTAGAGCAAACTAGAGGACCTTAGTGGCACTGATCTGATGCAGCTCTCATTAATGGACCTGTCACTTTCCCTACTTTTTTTTTTTTAGTCTGTCCCTACTTTAACAAAAGAGTGAAATTATTCTGCACTTTACATTACCAGAAAAAAGATAATCTTAAATTGTGACACTGAATTCTTTAAATTATAAATCAAGAAGGAAAAAAATAGTTGTCTAGAAGAATAGATTCTAAAGACAGCCAACACAATAGCATATCTAATATCTGCTGCTGAAAACCAATAAATTAGTAGCAAATGATAGTGGCGTAAAAGATGTTGTTGGGTTCTTTCCAATATTTAGTAAAGAAATCAGTTTCAACCTTATTTCAGGAAAAAAAATGAAAAATTAAAAGCTAGAAACAGCATGACAACAGTGGTCTTGCAGTCTTCCGTACAAAATTATCTTACATACCCTCATAAAATATGATCAATGATGCTAAAGATCTAGGACAAATTACTGATAAAAAAATCTGAAGCTGAAGGATGGGACTCAAAAAATTGACTTTGATGACATGACAAGTGTTCTAGAATTTCTGCCTGGAAATACACACTAAAAGGTGTACAACAGGCAGAAGAATACCAAAGAAATAGCAGACATTAATCAATATCAGGAAAGAAGACTTTTTGGAGGGCATGCCATATTTGAAGATCCTAAATAATTATTGGTTCAGGATCACATGAGGGTAAACTCTTAAATTTTGTTTCCTTTAAAACACATTACAAGAAGCTCCAGGCAAACACAGAAAAGCTGAATATATATATTTTGATGTTTCACGAGTGTCTACTACATACTCACCATACCAAACAGACTGTTCGTCTTGCTCAGACAGTGCTGTTGCAGTGTTTAACCTTATTCGCACCTTGTCTCATTAAGTAGTCTCTGTGATGCCTGTAAATCATTTCTGTAGCATGTGTGAAGTCAGTTAGGCAGACAATTTCTAAAGTAATGTACATATGTTTCACGTCTGAGGAAAGAGCAAGGCAAAGCTGTTTTCCACCACCTTTCTTTTTCCCCTGTGCTGCTGCTATCTTGTGATGACTTTTGGAGCACACACAGGCTTGCAGATGGGGAAGAGGTAGCATTTCACTAGCCAAAATGCCTGTCTTGATCAACCTTTTTCAGCCATGTTATCTTTATATTTTCTAGAATGTTTTTCATATATGTGTGCACATACAGTCGTACATCTGCATATTTATCTCACATTCTTAAAGCAGTTGCAGTGCAAGTAATTTTTCTACTGTGTCTTAATATTAGAAACAATGAGTTCTTCTTGGAAAAATAATGTGGCTCTAGTAGCACTAAGACTGCATTAGTTTTATCTATTTGTAAATGTATTATGGCCTCTCAGGATAAATACCTGTCTTAGTGATCACAAAAATCACTTTTAATGAAAATTTTTATTATGAGAAGGAAGTAAAAAGGATATTAATTTTTAAATGTTTTCTAAATAAAAGATAGTACCGTTCATCGTACACTGAATGAAAATAAACAAATACAACAATGATATGTCATTGTCTTGTAAATTTTTCTATGCCAAGGTATGAGAAATGCATGTCTTGCTTCCTGTCTCATGGGGACCCAAAATGTTTGACTACAACAGGAGGCTTGGCTATGTTTCCAGGGAAGATGCAGCCTGCCTGGTCTTGTGGAAGATTCCCTGACCATGGCAGGGGAGTTGGAACTGGATAATCTTTAAAGTCCATTCCAACCCAAACCATTCTAACATTCTATGAAGATGTATAAATACTTTCAACTAATTCAAAATGAAATACTATAGCTTTTAGGGCCAGTCATGATTGAAAGTTGAAATTCTGTATCCAGCTGTTTTCCCTAAATCTTTTCCAAATTAGTAATAAATATTCCCCTTTACACATTCTCTCCTGCTGTTTTTTTCTTAAAGCATTGAAATCCTGTGCACCACCTGTTTTATCTGCAACCAGGAACAGCTCAGAATGTATTATAAAGCGAGAAAACTTCTGGTTCTGTAATGACTTTTGTATCTTCATAGCTTTTCAGCAGTTTCTCTCTTGAAAGTCATATGTTCAAGAAGAGAAATTCGCCACCAGTAACAAAAGCTGCAAAGGAGTTTTTAAAGAATATATTTCACTTCTCTTTGGAAATCTTCTGGGCTTTTGGGAAGAAGTTTTCATGTCAGAAATCACTGAAGAAGATAAGATGAAAGACAGTTTTAGCTACTATAGACCCATCTATTTTAAGCCAAGAGAAAAACTAGCATTCCAATATTCTTTCTTCTTTTGGATTGTATGAGAATATGTTTCTCTGTGCATGACCTGTAAAATACAATAAATACTGAACCACAAAAACCTTACTGGTGGTCTGAAATGTCAGTGCTCACTGTAAATAGCTGGAAAAAAAATTTAAAATCACAGTTCTGAGTGATTAGGTGATTAAACAAAATAGCAATGCAAAATTTTTCACAAAATGAAACTTCTATACCTACAGAAAAAGGCTCAATTTAGAATATTGCCATTTAGAAAATAAATCTCGGAAACATTACAGTTAGTTTTCAAAAAATACCAGTTTAATATACAGAAATGTTGAACATGATCAAAAACATGAAATAATTATACCACAGTCTTGAGAATTAAAGAATGCACAGAGGAGGACCAGAAAATATACAATATTTTTCATGTGAATCCAGATTAGTAGGCTAGGATTTCTAGTTTAGCAAACAGAACAAGCAGAGGGTATAACATAGGTCTATAAATTCAAGAAAAAAATAGGCAGTGATGACCCATTTTTTGATAATTCAAGGATTATCAGGCAGCCAGTAAAATCAGGAAGCACACTGGTACAAAAGGAAATATTTTCCACTAAATCCTTTATTAATTATGGAATTAATTTGTCATACAGCATTCTGGAGATCAAAAGTGTAAATGTGTCCAAAATCAATGAAAAGTTTAAATAGAAAAGATTTTTCTCTTCCTATGAAACAGGACGGCCCAAGTCCTGTCATTGCTGAAACCGTTAATAAAACGATGGAAGTTTTAATTTTTGTGTATTTACTATTTCATTTTTCCCTAAATGTCTTGAGATGACCCTTCAGGCAGAAGGCCTGAATGATCTTTGGCTTGATCCATTGAGTTGAAGTAACTCAATGCTATTCAATTTTTATTTTGTTTTTTGCCCTTCAAAAATATATGATGAAAATTGCTTTACTCTTTTAGATGCTGCATTTCAGTGTCTCAAATTACCTGTCAAAATTTGGGATGACTTAATAATTTGAGTCTATTTTTTTGGTTTTTTTCTTACATTAGGCATATTATCTTACTACCATATTTTTAAGAATAAAGATAATAAAAAGTATTTCCACAGAACTTCAATAAGATAAGTGAAATTGAGCCTTGGGAATACATAAATATTTGTTACATTTTTATTCTCAATAAAAGGTGAATAAAAATACCTTAATTTATAGTAACATCCATACATGTGGACTAACACTAACTGCAAATAACTATTTTTAAGTCCAAAAATATAAAGAATTTTTTTATTATAATAGTTATTTATTATTTGCTTACCCAGAAAGTACAATTAACTTGAAAATTCACTTTATTTTTCAAATTAATTGAATTTGAAACTTCCATTAAAAAATACAAAAGATAATCAAAGTTTTTAGTGTTCCACTTCACTCCTTAATGATATTTCCTTGTCACAAACAATTATGGGTCCCACGTTTCATGCAGAACCGCAGGACAAAATGCTGATGAGGTGTTATAATGTAGACTCATTCAGTGTGACTGCAATAACTCCCAGAAAGGACCATGTTTACTAAAGATATTGAGCTTTCCAGAATATTATTCCATACAAAACAGTTCAATTGCAAATTGTTTTTAGTTTCCAGTTCTATACATTCAAATATAAGAAAAGAGAACAGTAAACGTGGGAGTGGAAAGAAACCTTGTTTGCTCATATTTACCACAATGTCTTCTCTTCTTCATACAGTACCTGAATATCTCAGAAGCCATAAAAATGACAGCGAAAAGTAATGGAAAATCCAGGATAAGTCACTTTATCTTCCATATGAAACCAACATGTGTTTACACTGCAGTTAATACCTGTCTGGAGACTTCTTTAAGAGTTGCTGAGATCTTGAGTATGCAAAATGAGCTTTTCACTTTACAGAAGTCAATATTTCAATTAAAATGCAGGAGAACTTTCAGAGAAATCCATTGTGACCAATTAATTAGGTTTAATTAAAACTTAAAGAAGTCTACTGTCTTTCTGTTGCTCGTTCAGAGAATGATGAGACATCACTGAATAAATGGGTGACTGTCAGATAAGAATGACAAAGATGTTAAATGAATTCACAGCAAGGAATAAACCTTTCCAGAGATACAAAAACTCTACTGATGTAATTAATTCATTTGAAGTTATACTTGTTACACTACTGCATTAGTACCCTAAAATTATATAAGAGAAAAGAAAAATAAAACATAAAACAAAACAAAGCAAAAGTTACCTTTCCAGCAGATAAACTTTCTAAGGAACACTTTGAGAAAAGGAACCAGAAGCAGCTGTTCTAAAATACGAAAAGAAAAAGAACTTGTCGATCACACTTTACCAATTGAGTATAAACTATTTAAATGATAACCTAAAACACTTATAAATGTATGTAACCACTTTTCATTATATGTGGATTTCTTGCAGGTATGTGTTTAGAAAAGCATTACAGACTGTTAATATAAGAACACAACATTCTCTTGGTAAATAGCACAGTAAGTATATCAACACCAGTAACCATAAAAACAGCCAGACTAGCATTTCAGGGAGATTTGGCATGCCATGCAAAAAAAAATGAAACCAGAAAGCACTATTCATATATATGCCAAATGGCAGCAATATTAAACTTCTTTCATGTCCTCCAGAGCAGAAATCACAGGAGGATGTTTTTGCTTGTCCAGAAAACACATGTAAATACATTGAAGAAGAAAACAAATTGTAATGGCACTCTAAAACTCTGCAGATGTTGTTATTTGAGAGTTAAAAGTTATGTACCCGTATAAAAAGATTGGGAATATATATTTCCAGAAACGGATTTAAAATAACAATGAAAAGAGAGAAATTATCCCTTCAGAATCTGTCATTGACAAGGTAGCAGAATTGTGTCTTTTAGCATTAAAGTCAGGGAGGAAGGGGCATGAGGGTGAGGGGACCACAGTAGAAATACACCTAGAGATTATTTTCTGGACTCTGGAGACTGCACAGCACTGAGAAAGATTTCTTGCATGAAACAGATTGAGCCTTGTGGTTAATGGAGATATGTTTGTCTCTACAAGCAGAAGATAATAAGGGAAAATGCACAAGTACTTTTTAAAAACTTGCATGTATCTTCAGTTTTTAGGAATTTTAGGTTGAACTAATAAGCCAGCTAAGTTTATCTCCCATTGAAAGCCAAATTCATTAATCCTTTCTTTGGAAAATCTTGCCCAGGGATCTTGAGGTAGAACTGAGATGATTATCTTATGTTTTTCGCCAACATGAATGTTCAGTCACTGACATGTAAAAGAAAGATAAACTCATACCACAACCTCTTTACATTCTCAGGAAAAAAGTCATAGATAGACTGCAATAAGACTGTAGATCTGGATCTGGATTTGTATCTGTAGTAAACCTTGCCTTGATGCCTGCCTAAATATTTTATGATCATTTACATAATGATATGGTCAGCCATGTCCTGGTGATAAAACCATGGCAACTTGGCAGTAAGGCTTAGTAATGTAATTTGGTTTGTATATTCATCTATTTATTTGTTTCTGTCTTCAGTACTTTTACCAGTACTTTTACCAGTAAAAATCTGGAAGAAATTTATTCCTAATAGCAGCTGTAATTGAGCTTAATAAATATTGCCAAGTATTAGAAAGTCTGAGTCATTATGGACAATAACTTTGAGTGACCAATGACTGCAACTTTTAATTAATCTCTCTCCATATTAACAACATTATCTTGCACCATATTTCTGCCAATATTTTATTTTAATGACTTGTATGAATCATTTTATGTAAATTTATTAAAGATGAAACTTATAAAGGCCAATGAAACATTCTAATCAAAATTGTTTACCTCAGCTGACTGTCTCCTTGCATTTAGATCCAGGGTCATCTTCATTGACCCTCTTAATTCTTGTCTCTGTCATGTCTGAAAAGTTACATTCTATCATAAAATACCTGATCAACTTTCTATATCATGCCTTGAAACTTTGTTTAGTATTTCTTAGGACCATTTTGTATCAGATTTCTCTGTATTTTATCAGTTACATATTTTTATATGCAAATACTTAATAGAATAATTTGTCATAGAATCATAGTATGGCTTGGGTTGGAAGGAACCATTGAGTTCCAACCCTACCACCAGGGGCAGGGACAGTTTCACTTGACCAGGTTGCTTAAAGTGCCATCCAGTCTGGCTTTGAACACTTTCAGGGATGAAGCATCCACTTTTCTCGGCAATCTGTTCCAGTGCCTTACCACCCTTACCATAAACAATTTTTGTCCCAAATATCTGATCTTAACCTACTCTCTTTCAGTTTAAAGCGATTACCTCTTGTGCTGTAACTATGTGCCCTCTCCAGCTTTCCTGTAGGCTCCCTTCAGTTACTGGAAGATTGGATTAAGGTGACCCCTAAGCCTTCTGTTTTCCTGGCTGAGCAACCACGATTCTTTCAGTCATTCCCTTTTAGACAAAAATAATAAGTGCAATTGCAGAAAAAAATTGAGAGCTTCAACTATTCAGTGGAAGCATCTGAGGCCAAAGAAATAGGGCAGGAAATGCAAAAAATGGGGTTTCAGATCACCTGAAGTTCACGTACTGCCTATAACTAGATTTGTAGCATGTCTCATTCCAAACCAGCATATATCACTTGGAGCTTGTCTTTCAGTCCTTCCCAGACCACATTAAGCCTCATGGAACAGTCTGATTAGAGAAAAGAAGTTTGCTCTTGTGAGAGATTTGAACATGTGAAAAATTTCTAAGAAATTTAACATCAATGAGAAGAGTAGGTAGAGCACAAGCATTAACTTACTGAGGTGCTAGAGGTAATTTTAAACTCCATCCCTTCCACAAGCTCCATAACGGGAGCTAGTGTCAAACGGCTTTCTGGCACATAGTGACACACAGTGGAATGGCCATCTTTGTAGTCAGATTAGGTAAAGACTGATCCTGATACACTCGATTGGTTCAACAGCATCACCTACATGCAAATTAAGACTAAAGTGTGAAAATATGACTCTATTGGGAATTACTTCTTCAAGATCAAATCTAGTGATATGGGTAATTCAAGGAGGAATTTATACTTCAAGAAACATGAAAATAGTTTTACGCACATCAAATAGGATAAATAAATTAAATAAATTTTTAAAAGTACATGAGGAAATGAGTTTGTGATGTGACATAAGATCTTTCTCTGTATTATGTACACTGAACCTGTTCTGGAAAATTACTGACAGACTTTGGAAAATGGTGGCCCAAGTGTACAGAGGAGTTGTAAAGGAAAAAAAGGCAAAAGGGAAAGATCTCTCTTTTTTGAAGACTGTGTTGTCTTCCCTTGCAGTGGTGAAGAGCTTTCATTAATAGTTTTTAATAATAATTTATGTTCCTTGGCATAGCAAAACATGTCTCATGCCCGCTGTGGTAGTCCTTTGTGTATCACTCTGCCAATATTTTCTCACCATGGGATCTTCCACAGGGAATTAAAAATAGCTTTCATTTTAAATAACTTCTCCAAGGTTACCAAGCAACACATACACAGTAAGAATTAAAAATAAGGAAAAAAAAAGCAATTCAAAACATTTTTAATATATAATTTGAATTAATGTTGACCTTCTTACACTGTCAAGTGTACTGTTGTAAGTAATTCAATGTTGTCATCAGTCATCTTGAAGTTTCCTATTTTCATACACTATCATTTGCAAAAACAAAAAATTGTTCTATACTATTGTGATTCTTTTTCTAAAACTCTCTTTTTAAAATGCTGGATATGATCAGTTTCTAAAGTATATTCTCCTAAGAGCTGCATCAAGAGATGAGGTTTTAAACATAATATTTTAAAAACATAAATGTATCCAAATAATAAAATTATTCTCACACTTAAAACTCTTTTTAAATAAAAGCTTTGTTTTTAAATGTAAGCATACCATGTGCAAAAACCCATGATCTTAAAATAATCCATGGAACATTCTTGAAAGGTTAATGATTTTTTCCCTCAAATTATCCTTGAAATTCCCATGAGACAGTCACAGAAGCTGCACAAGAAAGCACATCAATTATAATAAAGTAACATCTAAGGAAGTTAGATTTCCAGATATAAAAAAATATTACATAAGAATGCATAAATGAAGGGTCATTTGCCGCAGTGAACAAAATTTAGAAGAAAGTATCTCACTCTTCATCATAGAAACTTTATTCTTTCAGCCCCCAGACAGGCACATCTTTCTCTCAGAGATGTTCTCTAATACAGAGTATGTACTTATAACACAGGAAAGGCAACAGCCATCTTTAACCTACTTACAAGACAATCAGCTTTCAATTTCCCAAAAGCACATTCCAGAGTCCTTTAAAACAATCCTTCAGCCAAAACGAAAGAAGAGTTGTGGGAGAACACTGGCTACAAACACCCATGAGAGGTGACTCGAGGAACAAGCTTCCAATTAGTGAAAACAGGCACATGTCCCTGAACAGCTGAGCCTTCTCACCCCAGATGCCCTCACACTGGTGGATGAACATGACAACCATCTGTCAGTACTGCACAGCTTTCTTCAGGTAAGCTCAGACCTGTGTCACTTGGATACCAAAAGCTGATAAACCTCAGCCCAGTGTGCACTAAACTCAACCACCACCAAGCACATCCAAACTTAGCTTTGAAGTTACCAAAAGAAAGGAGACAGCACTCCAGTGAGATTTGACCTTTTGCATGTGAAGACCTTACTACCAAGTAACTTATGAGTGGAACATTGAGGTCACCCCTTTTCAGAGGGGATCCACCCTCAGGAGTGACCATGAAAACATAGGAGCTGTCATGCTGTCATGCTGCCATTGAAAATATTAGGGGATCTGCCATTGATTTTACATGACATCAGAAATGGGCTCTCACTAGGGAGTTATGGTGTCTACAGTTTAACGAAAATACCTAGACAAACTGCAGCTGAAGATACCTGTGTTTTCCAGATCAATTCAGACAGCAATTGCCTATTTTCAAGGCATCACAGGTTTTACACTGAAGCATTTGACGTTTACACCATAGCAAGAGGCACAGTTTGATGAATATTCAAATAATTTTTTAATATTTTATCATCTACCCAATATAGCAAATCCGAGGAATTCAAAACTCAAATCTCAGTTAAACCAGAATTTTAATCAGTCCTCATGGTGGACATTCAACAATTTGTTTAGTTCCATGTAATAATCACATCTTTAAGAAATATACTTAGCTAAAATATAAATTAAGATAACTATATGAGCTGCATCTTTTCCAAAGAACTTATAGTTGCTACTTAATTTTAGTAGATGCACAAAGAATCACTTCCCTGTAGCAAGGTTTGGCTGTCAAAAATTAAAAAAAAAAAAATCAGCTTCTATCATAAATAAGGATTATAAAAAGACATCAGATTGCTCTAAATAAAATTGGCCTTGCATATGTGGGTTTGAGGGTATTTGAACAATCTCATTTTCCATTTGTTTGCTCAACCTAAGTAGAGGTGATAATTAGCTAGGAAATTTACAGAAATAAAACTAATCCAGGAAAAGCTGCTATACACAAGGGACACCTTGTATCAGGCTTTATCGGTATCACTCATTGTGGTCAAGTATTCAGCTGCAAAATGCCAAATTCTGTAATACATAAGTGACCTTGAACAAACTGTCTTGTCTAGATTTTCACCCTGAAAATATCCTACTGTAGCTAGAAAAAAACATCTGGCCAGAATACGTATATTGATACCATGGATCAGGCACTAATAGCTCAAAGATATGTTAATTTTGTTTAAAAATATGATCAAGATTTCAATAATGGCTCCTTCCTCCCTTGATAACAAAATAAAAGTATTAAAAGAAAAATAGCCAATTAAAAATACCTGCAAAGTGACACTTTCATGATCTGCAGAAACATAACTAGTCATTAAGAAGTGCAAAAAAGATGATCGCAGGGGGATGGCATATATGTTTCTCTTAAACTTTGTCATGAATGCCTACTTATTGCAGTGAGGGATAGACTGAAAATGCTGATAGACAGATGACTCTCTCTGGATGTCTTCTGTGACTAATTTGAGTTGCGAAACAGAATTGAAACTCGTTCATTTTTAACCCATTTGAGAGACGTTAATTAACAAAACCCTGTTTAAGATGAGAATTCTGTATAGCTGTCACAATGAACATGTATTATTGAGATATGTAGACACAGACATACATGTACACACACATAAAATTGGAGTAATTAATAAAATTGAGTTTAATCAAATATGAAAAAAAATCCCTCTGAACAGCTTAAACCTTTCGGGACTAAATTTTACTTTGGTGCAGAAAGCTATCACTGTCAGAATAAGGTAATAAAAAACCTTAATAAAAAATTGATTAATAAAGTAATTGATTAACATAATAAAGAACATTGGTTGTATTTAAAAGCATTTTTATATCGTTGTGATGATTTACATTACATTTTAATAATTGTCTCCTGAATAAGAAAACGACACCTATTCAGAAACATAGTTCCTTGGGTTTTTGACTCTCTTTGGTAGCAGATAATCACTTAACTACATTGTACACTGTTAATTTCTGTTTAGTTGAAGGAAAAATTTCTCTCCCACAGTTCTATTTTTCTTTTCTTTTCTTGATATTAACCCGAAGAATTTCCAATAAGATTCCATAATCTTTTTTACTCTTTTCTGATATGGCATCTTTATAATATAGTTGCTTTTATGTCTACAGAGAGATGATCCATTTATGCAAAACTACCACAAAGTTATCATTCATGTTAGAATGGGCTGATTAGATAATAAAGTTTCTTGTTTTTCTCTTCATCTAGTCATTTTATATTATTAATATTCATCTTTTTGTTCTGAAATAAAGGATAGTTAATGCATTCCAAGTTTCCTTATTTTGTGGACTGGGAAATCATGTCACTTCTTTTGTGCTGTTTGACAGATTCTTTTCCCTCTTTTATCCTTAATTTAAAGCTCACTTAATAACATGTGTCAGTTTTGCAAGCTTGAGGTCAATGACCCTTTTTAATTGCAGTGAAAGTATTCATAAGTTTTCATCCAGTGCTCCAGAAATTGGATCTCAAGGTTGCCATTGTTTCATTTGCACTTAGTGATAGGAGTAAGGCCTATATTTTTCCCAACTTAATTTCCATTTCAAGTATTATTATTATTATTGTTTGTAGATTTTAAAATTACAGTGATTTCATTATTTGATTACTTGAGAATATTTGTGTTTTTATTTAATGTTGATGTTTTGTCTTCAAAAATCCTTATATGTAAATATTCCTAAAGCACTTACTGTTATGTTGTCTGATTTCATTACGAAACCGAAAAAGTATGGCTGTGAGTTTAAGAGAGAAATTACAGTGCACCAGGAATTCTTAAACTCTTTAGGAAACAAGGAATAAAATATTCTGTCTAGAGTTATTAAAATCTTGCATTTGTAAACTTCTTATATATATATCAGTTCAGTATAACTGCTACTGAAATACTGGAACTAGTTTGGTCTTTCTTTAAAGAATCTTTCATGAAAGAATGCGTGGCAATAACCATTAGATTGAAGTAGTTAAAAAGTTTTTGACCCAAAACTCTCTGAATGGGAAACAAAATTGTGGTAAGCAGCAAGATAACCACAGAGAAAAACACAATTCCAGCGAAATCTATGTTGTGTTCCTTGTATCAAAGTCTTCCTCAACTGAACATAACAGCTTGCTAATTCAAAAGTATCACTACAAAAAACTGAAATCAGAAAGTCATGTAACAGTTACAAAACAAAAATAATACTCAATTGTTCTCAAATTTTGCCATAAAAAGCCAAGGTAAATATAGACTGAAATGAAAACAAACCAAAAAGCAATCTTTCTAACGAATAGAACACTTCCAACAGTCTACATTCTTACTTTCAGTGACTCTGTGAAGGCAAAATGAGGAATAAACTAAACTGTAAGAATTATGCTAAACTTCCATCTAATCAGTGACCATAAAAGATAAACAAATTAAACATTATGTATTATACTACCTAATTACAGGTCAGAATGAAGGTAATTTTATTTCCTAATTGCAAACAACAGTTTTATGATGACAGTTACATCTGTAGCCATCAATCAGCATGACCAAGAACAGAACTGACAAGGCTCTCCAGAGGATGCCAGTGCAGTGCTTATGCACCTCCAGGTACAAGGATCCCTCAAGTGACTCAAGGCTGGACATCCAGCAACAGGAAATGAAAAATGACTTGTCAAGATGAAGTAAAAATAGGAAAAGAGAGATGCAAGACCTGACACAGTGACAAAACCACACCATAAAATGGTAGTGGTAATACCAGCAGGATTTATTCCTGCCTGTATTGGGACATGAAATGAAAGTAAAATAAAATAAAATATTCAGGTGATCTCAGTAGGGAAGAGTTTGGGTAACAATTCTGCAAATAAGGCAGAACTGACGTTTAGTTTACTGTTTAAAATCATATTTTCAACAAGAGCAGACACAGACATATGTGAATTTTGCCATTTTTGTAACTACAACTCCTTCCACTGTTGAGTGGCTGCACTTACTAGGGAACAAAGACTTAGATTAATTTAATTAGAATAATTTAATTAGACAGGGATGGTTTATTTATTGACCATATGCAGATTAAAGAAGCCTTAATTTTAATCAAATTTTTAATCACAAAGAAAAAAATAGGTACAAGAGCTCAAATATAAAAAGTATGATTTACAGGAAATGTCAAGGGATAACCTGCCCCATTATATTCCTACCTCAAATTATTGTTGAATTCTAAAATGTAGTAATACCAATACAAAGTCTAGATTGAAGGGGTATTTTTGGACACTCATGACATCACAGTCCTGTACAATTGCAATTTAATTCTATGATTTAATTTAATGAAATAAATTGGAATGGACCTCATGAAGTCATCAGGTGTAATCCCTGTCTTTAAGCAGGCCCGCTTAAAATGATTTTGCTCAAGTTTTTACTGTCTCCAAGGTCAGCCTTTCTGTGTAACTCCTTGTAGTGTTTGATCACCCTGATGGTAAGAAGGTTTTTTCATAGCTAATCATAATTTCTCATTTTATTGCTGGTGCCCATTGCCTCTTGTCATATGACTGTAGCGCCCCGCAAACAGTCTAGCTTTGTCTTCACTACAGCCTCCCATCCAGTAACAGAAGACAACAAGATCTCCCTTAGCTTCCCTCTACCATTTCTCTCAACCTTACCCTTCCCTTTATCAATGTACTTCCAGAAGACTGCACTTCACATCTCTCGAGTTCTACCTCCTCTTCAGCTGTTGCTTTTGGATCTCCAATCCAGCACACCTGAGCAGTATCGCTGTGGTCCTCCCAGGTGGCCAGTCCTTAACTCCACAGCTCTTACACCTTTTTCCTGCATCCGTGCTCAGTGAGGGACTCCCTGTTCAGCTGTGCTGGCACTCTGCCTTGCGTGATCAATTTTTCGCCATGTCAGCATGAACCGTTCTGTGCTTTGAGGATGTTAACCTTGAAAATCAACCAGCTCTTCATTGACCTTTTACTCTTCAAGACTGATTCACATGACATCTCAACAAGCACAACTTTAACAAGCCAAAATCTACTATCCAGAGGTCTATGGCTCTAATTCTGCCATTTTTTCCTTTTACTCTGTTCTCTTAGGATCTTAAATCATTCTGTCTCCTAGTGCTATAGTTAAAGCTGCCACCCGTAAGCACATCACCAGTGAGTTCTTTCTTATTCATGAGCAACAAGTCCAGCACATCCTTTCCCATAGACTGTATGTATGAAGAAACTGTCTTCAGTATTTTTCAGAAGTTCCTTAGAGTCTTTACAGCTGTCACACTGTTTTTCCAGCAGATTTTGGAGTGGTTGGTGTATCCTGTGTGAATGATGTCATGTGAGCACAAAATATTCTCCAGCAGCTTAAAACTGCTTCATCTGACTCCTCACCATAAGCAAGTAGTGTATAGAAAACACCACAGTGTCACCACCGCTGGCCTTTTCTCTGATCCTTGAGCTCACAAATGACTTGTGATACCTTCCAAGACAAAATTCTCCATAAGGCAGGATATAAGAAATGAAAAAAATCTTTTTTTGATTAAGAATGACTTAGGAAATTCTGAAAGAAATGGCTACTAGTGAAGTATGCATAATAAAAATATGTATATTTCCTGCTCAATAAGAACATTTGACTTAACCATTTCAGCTAGAATCGATACGGAACAAAATCTAGACTTAAACTACCGTATTTGGTTCACAAGGAAAGGTTTTGATAGCAGTAGGGCTTTAGGGATGGCCTCTGTGAGAAGATACCGCAACCTGCCCACCCTATTGAACAGAGCCAGTTTCAGCCAACTCCAAAATGGACCCGTTGAGTCAGTCAGCCAAGCTGGTGGCACCTTTGTGATAACCTGTAACAAAACACAGTGCAGCAGCTGACAGAGAATATTAAAACTGTGAGGGAAACAAAACCAACATTTTAACATGTTATGAAGGACTCTCCTGTGGGTGAGGCCCTGTCGCCGCGTCCACTGGCCACTCTGTTGGCCCGGCTTGACCAGGGCAGGACAACGTGCAGTGCTTAGGTCACCGGCACCAAGACTCAGGCTGCAACCCCGACGCTTCAGCCTCCCAGGGGCGAGCTGTCTCCCGGCAACCTGGGCCTTGTATCACTGTCCTAGGAGCACTTAGAAGAGCGCAACTGTAGCCTGCTTGTTAAAGTGTGGCGACAGGAGCAAAGAGGAGAGAGGGACCTCCTGCGTTGGTATAATTCCAGAGCCTTTATTACCCAGCCTCCAGGGACGAGAGACGTGGGTTTAGGGACACCGAAGGGAACCAAGCACAGAAGGCCCAGAATGAGGGGTGACAAGGGGTTTTAAGGAGGGGAGGAGCTGGGCAGAGATGGGAGGATACAAATCAAGGAACCAATAGGAACAGATTACATAAACAGGGTAAACCAATAGGATACAATCAGGGGCGGTCTCAGGGGTGGGTTCAGAGAATATAACCAATGAGGGAAGGAATAGGGTGGAAGATTCTAGGGACAAGGAGGAGAAAGGGAAAGGGAAAGGGCTTAGGGATTGACAACTTGACAGACATAAAGATTGACAATTAATTAAAGAAACTTCGAGAACAGGGGGAGGAGAGCCCGGGGATTGACATCCCCGGGGGAGTGGCCAGCCCTCAGACTCCTCCCAATGACTCTACACTCCCCGGGGGATCAGCCCACTCAACTTCTGTGTTTACCCACATGCTGAATCCCCTGGAATCATCATTAGGAGCCGGGGCAGTTGTATTATTGGCCACTCCGGCGGTGCTAGATGGAGAAGGGGCAGCTTCCACTGGAGCTGCCTGACGCACCGCCACAAGGCCCCATGCTGGAGCAAGAGAAAAAACATGAGCAATGGAGACAACACATCATAAAGTGACTATAGCTCCAATTTCCCATCCCCATGCAATGTTTGGTGGGAGAATGCAAAAGAGTAAGGAGTGAAATTGAACCTAAAAAGAAGGGAAGGATGGTGGGGCAGCAGGTTTTAGTTTGGGGGTTTTTTTTTTTTTTTTTGCTATCCTAATCTCTTTTTAATTGCCAATAAATTAAACTAATTTCCCAAGTCAAGTCTGTCTTGCTCAAGATAGTAATTGGTGCACGATCTCCCTGTCCTTATCTGACTCACACGCTTTTCATCTTATTTTCTCCCTATGTTCTTTTGAGGAGGAAGACTGAGGGAGTGGCTTGGTGGACACCTGTCAGCCAGACAAGTTCAGCCCATTACATCTGAAAAATCAACACAGAAAGGCAGTTTACCATTTTAGCTTGATGTTTAATTATAAATTAATTAAATTCAGAACCAATTAGTCAATCTGAATGTGGACAGTTTATATATGGTAATTTATGTGATTGGTACTGTATGTATTCTTAGGGAGCATTGAATCTATTCTAGAAACAGCACTTTAATATAGGTTTTGAGAAGAGAATATTTTTTTCTCATTTATTTAGTATGAGCTTTTGAACTACAGCTGGTCTTGTTGAGTGTTATCAGTCATGTCACACTCTTTCACGACCTGTGAATAGTTACAATAGCTTATGTCAGGACATTAAAACACCTTGGCTTGAACAGTTTGGAATGGAAGGGTTTTATCCACTTATATCATCCCAAAATCAAGAGATAAAGTGACAGTATACAGACTAAAAAATAATAGATTTGAAGTACTTTTTAATAGAATCTATTCCCTTCAGTAATGGGATGTTTTTTTCACTCTCAGCTTCTTTGTATTTTATTACAACATCTGTCACCTGAGAAAAGCACATTCATTCCAGACCCCTAAAGAGAGACATTTCTATAGGCACTTGAAAACTGATGCACCACTACGTCCCTGAACAATAATATTTTCAGCCTTCTTTTACATTTTTTTCTTAATGAGATGAAGGATCTTAAATACATAATGTTTTTCTTATCGAACTGAAGCAATTTTTACCCTGTTTCTTTGAATCATAGGGTACAGCTGCCTAGACAGGAAAGATTTATTTTCCAGCAGTACACTTTGACTGGCTGACAAGATCCTTCAGCAGTTTGTGCTAGCAGCTCTGGAACTGCTTTGGTCAGTCATCTGCTTAAGCAGCTGATAGCTCTTTAGTCTTCTCTAGACTCAAGTAAATAGTTCTTTTTCTTTGTTATCATTCGTTCTTGTTTCCTGGAAGGTACCTTCCTTCCACGTGGCAGTTACGTTGGTTGAATAGGTGGTCATACAATAGGTCTAAAAGTCCCAAATACTTTTCTGCTTACCAGTAGATGCTTCACTTTTCCTTAATTTGAGCTACAGAAAATATTTTAATTGATTGGGAGAGAGCTGAATGAATTACTTATCAGTTCAAGGTACTGATATACATCTCTTTTATATTTACAAGTTGGGGGCAAGGAGCTCAATTATGAGAAAGATTAAGAAGGTCTGATAAATCCTTAAGTTTTATTTTAAAGAAAGGATTTAGAAAAACAGTCTCTTCAATTATTTGATTTCAACGCTTGAGACTCAGTTTTCATCCTTAAATCAGAATACATATTACAATATTTGAGCACCTCAGATGTGTGTTTTCAGTCACTTCTTTTTGAAAGATATCTTGGAAATTTGTGTTCTGTGGTTTACTGATTTTTCTGACTTTAATTGCAATCACTTACATATTGTTGCCTAAAACTATCACAAAACATTAGTCTGTAAATATAAGCATTGATATTTAAATAATATTCAGAGATAGGTTGTAAATATTAATTTTCATATCTTCCAAAAAATTAGTACAATTTAACTAGATAATACCCATTCTTAGAAATTAAACACATTTCTTATAAGGATTCCCCAGATTTGGACCAACACCATCTAGTTTCCTATTGTTCTCTGTTTGTTAGTATTTTCTGAAAAGATGGTGTGGTCAAAATATTGTGATGGACAAGCAGAGAAGTACCTACATGGAAGCAATGACAAGAATGTATTACTAGTCTAATCAAAAATTTTATGGCATAACTAAAACACACAAAAAAAAATGTATTATTAGTTCAGGTATACTGATACAAACACGCACAGAGAAAATATTTTGGTCGATATGCATCTCCCTAATAGGGTTACTTTTAAGAGTTGTTATACAATGAAAACTAGGGGGTTTGTCAACTCTCCTTTTCCTCTGGTGCTATGCTTACTATTATGTTTACACTGCTCCTTCAAGTCCTAAGGCTGAGGGCTTCTGTCTTGGAATATCAGGAAAGGATAACAGTGAGTTTTCATCAGTTGGAAGTCTTCACAGGGAGAATAACTGTGGGTGTTCCTTCTTTGCTTTGCAAGGACTAGCAAGATGTTCATGCTTCCTTCTCATCAGCTATCAGTTCACTTGAGGTAGTATGTTTTTGTATCCATAATTCACCATTGATCGGTGAATTATGGCTGAAACCCTTGACACCTCAAGTATTTAATGAATTCCTCTTGTATGTTGAACTAGCTTTCTGAGTTCATTCTACATACAGTAACTAACTGTTACTCCTACCTATATGCAAATTATTTGTAGTAGGCATTACAATATAAAGTAATACCATTTTAAGAAAAGAAGTAGATAAAATCCACATAGGCATTAGCTGTTACAGCTAAACAACCTAAAATAAGCTCAGGTCAAGAAGTCCAGACAAGGTGAGTTCCTGCACTATCAAGTCAACACATAGCTAGGGGGCCTTTACTGATAATAGCAAAAAATTTTACTTTCCAGGCTACATTATCTCAGGTTTCTGTTCTAGAAAACAATACTAACTATCTCAAAAGCAACCTTGGATGAGCAGGCAGCTGTCCAGTGCTTAGCTGACTGCTGGTGTTAAACCATGACAGAGGTATAACTCTGCTTTCCGATTCCTAATACCCTGTGAAATGATTCAAACAGTCAAAGTCCCTGGATAGAAATACATTATACTTCTGTACAGCATGTTGTGAATAAAAACAGGGGAAATTACCTTTTTGTTTCAAAAAGTCACAAGCAATTACATCTCCTAGAAATTCAGTGTATAGATTGTGAATAATGGAATGTTATATTTGCCTCTTCTGTATTAATGGATGGTCTATGGAAGCGGAATAACAATTTCAGATACATTTCTCTGATAGCTAGAAAATGACAAAAAAAAAGGTAAAACTAAATAATTTCCAGTACAAAATAAATATTTAATGTATACTTTAAGACTAAGCTGTTACTCTGAATACAGAGGTGGTTATATTTTATTATAACTAGCCTCATTGCAAATACTGGCATTGGCCATAAAATTTTTATATATTTTTAAAGTTCCAGTTATAATATTTGACATTGTCATCATCTGATGTAGTTAATTCTAAAGGTTAGTTTGCAAACTACCAAATCTATATATTTTTTTCAATATATATGAGCAAAGGATAGGCTATTTAACATTTAAATATACACATAACTTTAACTAGCTTAGTTTACTGTTATTTGTATTTGTCCTTGATTTCTAAAGTTAAGAAATTTGAATTTAGAAATTTCTCCTAGCACAGTATGTTTTATGGTATGCTTTAGACCATGCATGTATTCTCTTTGCAAAATCACAAGCATCTGTGCTAGTTAGCTTATTTACTTCAGACTGTAATTAGAAAGCTAACCATCCAAAATGTATAGCCAATCTTCAAATTATCAACTGTGTGAAACTACCAAAACATAATTTTCCCTGAGATATATTTCCATTATGAATCACATTTCATAATATGCGCGTTACTGGATCTCTGAATATCCTTATTTAGAAACATAGTGTTGATGTATGACAACCAAAAGCCAAACATAACCAGTACCAGAGAATTAAATATATGCAGTCATATAAAATAATAACATTTATGTCATAACTTTTCACTAGTGTTTAATCAGCAGAAGTTTCTAAAATTTTAGTTCATCAAAATTCGTGGTTAAGTTCATGTCATAGAAGAAAGACAACATTAGGCATTATTTCAATGGCAGTAAAATTACAGAAATGTCTGAAGAAGATTATTTCAATTACTGGTAGACATCAAATTATAATACCCAAATTTCTATTAGTTTACAACTCTTGTAATTCAAATATATTTTATAAATCCAAAAATTTTCAGGCATTTTTCACATACTCACCTGTTTTACAATTACCCATTCAGCTTTTCTGAAGTTATCAGACTATCCCAAGCCTCTGAGACAACATGCAACACATGTGGTACTTAAAAACTGCCTGGGTAAGGTTTCTTTTCCAGGTTTTATTGACAGATGCATGGGATGACCTGTAGGGCTGACTAAGGGGTTTGTCACTTGTGACTGATGTACCCATCCTGTGCTTATGCTGATGAAACCTTTATTCAACTTTGTACTCTCATGCATTTTCTCTTACCGTGTACAAAACAAATGTATCTTTTTGACCAGCTGTCACTTCCTTTAGGGTAAGACAAATTTTCTGTGCTTCAGCTTTCTGTGAAAAGATAGAAAAAAAACCCAAACAGGTAAAAGGAAGTATTTGTTCCTTAGCAATTCCAGTTACCAAGAGTGAATGACACACAGTTTCAAGATTTACTCATTGCTGAAACTTGTCAAAGTTTGACACACATTATTCTCAAGGAGTTGCATGTGAAATGTCCCATTAAGAAGTACTAGGTTTATAGCTTAAAAATTATGCTGAATTCCTAAAGGTTTGATATACTTAGTAATGTATTATTCACACACATGTACTTGCAACTGTGAGATATTCTTGTAAAAATGATATTGTTAGCAAACGAAAGCTGCTTTTCTGAGACTAAGACTTTAAGACATAAATAAATTTGACAGGCCAATGGAAACTTTCAGCTCTGCAAATTTGTGATGTGAATAATCCAGAAATCTAGTTTGCCTCTTTTTTCAAACATCCATCAAAGCTACATAATCTCACAAAAGGATTTATTTTGAAAACCTATAATGTATTCTCTGAAAGAATTAAAGACTTAAGAATCTATGTATCCAGTCTTTGTATAGGTCTAAATATAGCTATTTAGAAATGTGTAGTCTTATGTGATTTAGTAATTTTTAATTTAAAAAAAAAATTTAAGAATGGTGTTGGCCACTTTCACTAGTTACTAAGTCTGAGGTGAGAAAATGACTCCCAAACCCTAGAAGCATTACATGGTGATACAGCTTGCACATTTACATGTCATATCTTCCCTGAGGCTTAATTTGTGCTGAGATAAAACCTCTTGAGTGTTCCAAGGACAGATGAGGACAAAGAGTGAAGAGTCAGCACACTGAGGCTGGTTTATTCAGGGAGATAAGAAATGTGCCAAAGAATCCAGGTTTCTTGCCTTTGGATGATGAACATAGGCCTTCAGATCAGATATTTTGTAAATCATATATATAAATTGAAGAAGAGCATCTTTAACTTGCCAATATTCTGATAAATAATTTATTCTGTAACTGAAAAGCTTCTTTATCCCATAAGCTTCTAAACATTCTTCACATTTCCATGGTTTTAGTATTGCTGACAGAATGCCTTGTAGACATAGATAAAATTTTAAACACTTCCTTTTAGTTTTTTTTTAAAATGCTGGTTTAAATTGGCTTTTCAACCAGAAGGCATTCTACAACTTAACCCAAAGAAAGTGTGAATTTATACTTCAAACATGGCTTGAGGGATCTTTTTGTCAGAGGAGGAGACAGTACAGAAGGAAACATTTAAAGGAGGAGAAATTCATGTTATTAAATGACGGCATTTTACATCTTGCATCTGCTGAATAATTTCTCCAGGTAGAATACAAGCAACAATGCTAAAACTTAGCAAACAATCAAGACTCTCCTTTGAATAATTTCATTAAATACTCTCAAGAAAAAGAATGAATAGGATTGTCTGAATTAGTCACCTAGTTAATATTGTAGGACACTACATACTGCAGTTCTAGAGTTTCCATTATCAAAACCAACAAAAAATATGTACCTTGTACATAGATAAACATCTTATATGTGATCCTGTTAACTTTATGTCTTATAGCTAGTTAGTAGAGGTTATGACGCAATTCAATTGCCTGATTCATGGCGTATGTTCTATAATACCTACCTTTAGTGAGAGGAATTATACTCTCGACTATATCTGTGATAACTCTGACAGCATAGAAAACAAATGCAGTTGTAGATGCCTACAAGGTAAGAAAGATGAGCATTGTGGACAGGTACAATTATTTAATTATAAGCTACAAAGTGAGTAATAAAGGAATTCCGCTTTTGCAAAACCAAAGTGATGGAAGCAAAAGCACAAAACAATTCAATGCCAGTATTGAACCCCTCAAGACCTCAATCCTGATGCAGTATTAATGTGCATCCAAGATAATTTCTGCCAAGATTGTCAGCTAATGAGTTTAATTCCTATCCAATTAGATACCAATGCATTGTTAATTGGAAATGTTTTACCCAAGCATTATTTTTCCTATCTGACTGTGACATGTTTTCTGGATTTATGATTAGCTGAGGGAGTTAAGGAATCATGGCCTTTTTAGCACAGATGTTCCATAAATGAAAATTCATTTTGAAATATGTTAACTAAATTTCCCATCCTGAAATCTTGTATCTGATAACTATTCATACAACATTATTGCATGCTAATATATTTAAAGGTTAAAATCAAACTATTAATTGTTCTGCTAGCAGAATTAAATATCAGAAATTTAGATGTCCTCAGATATCAATAGCTTTGCCAAACTATAAATAGTAAAAAAAAAAAAAAAAAAAAAAAAAGAATAGTAACAGTTCAAATGTTCAAACTGTCACCATTCTATAAAAAATACTGGTCATCATCAATACATTACCTGTAAGAATTGATATTGTTACTTTATTTACAGGTGTAAAATTCTGACGTCTGTAACGAAATTATAGCTTTTAAGTTATTCTAATAAAATCTAATCCTTTTACACATATTATACAGTGAGACTTACAACAAATATTTGAAAATTATTGCATTCCTCTGAGACCTTTTTCTTTCACAAAAATTAAAAAAGCAATATTTCATAGCTGAAAAAATCATAGCCCATTAGTGGAACAGACCTTCCAAATTAGCTGATCAGCCAATCATTTTCTCTTAACAGTAAAGTCTAAATGTATTATGGACCATTTAATCACAAAAGAATCATTTGCATAACATAACTTTACCTTAAGAAAACCCACAGTAATTAAAAAAAAAAATCACCTAGAACTCTTTTTGAGCAGTCTGAAGTCAAAGAATGAATTTTTGTTTTAACAGGGTGTGGGGTGACACCCATTTCCTCCAAATACCTTCATCCTGATCACAAAGTAGGAACAGCAGGAAACTGACATTTGGACAATATCTAGCTTACTTAAATCTGTCAAACTTCCTTGCCACATACTAATAAAAAGCCCATTTCTTACATCTTAAGGCTTACAAGACTACAAAGTATTCAACTGTCATCTGAATAACTACTGAAATTCCTGAAAAAGCTAACATAGTTGTTCATAAATAACATGATGCAGGTGGAATTAGCTAGACAAAAGATAAGTGTTGCTTCCAGTCTTAATGTAAAATGGAAAAACCTAATTCTAAATAAGGAAGATATAGGTCAAAGTGAAAAGGCTGAAATTTAGTGTAAGAATTTCTGACCATTGCGTTTTGGAAAGGAATGTCATTTTCACTACCACTATAATCTACACGTAGAACAATGATTTACCTGACATAATTTCATAATTCCAACATTATTAAAAAGAAACATTTTCACCAAAGTTGGTGTCAAAGAGACTTGCAATATATATTCAAATTCCATTTAACTCAATCTTCAGCCGTTTCACCTTCATCCATCAGATGAGAAAGAAAGAAAATACTCCTCCATGTGACTCTCACGTAAGCACCTGAACTTTGTTAAATCAATATTCAGATGTCTACATAGCCCATCTCAGGCCTCATGAACAGCACTCCACTATGAGCCTCCATTTAGGCAGCTTAGGAGGTCTCTGTTCTTCTTGATGTTTTCATTAGAGATGGTGCAACCAAAAAAAAAAAAANGAGTTTTAATAAAAAAAGGGCAAACAAAAAAAAAAAAAAAAAAGAAAAAAAAAAACCACAAACAAATAAGGAAAACAAAGCAAAAAAAAAGCCAAACCAACCAATCATGGCAAAAAAAAACTGAATAAAAAACAAAATGCCCAAAAACATGGTCAGGCACAAGAGGTTTTGCATAAGTCTGTGATCAATGTGACCGTGGAAGTCGCAAAACTGCACATAGTAGTGCATGCAAAACACCCATATAACAGAAAGTAGCAAGACAAGGCCAGTACAAGGGACAGTGAATAAACAGGACAACCTGCCAAATACTTGAGAATAATGAGTAGGGAAAAAAATAAACCAAAAAACCCAAAGAGAAGGTGTGTAGGAAGCATTCTTCCCCAATTTTAAGAGGAAATAAAGTACCACAAAAACATCAGGCAAAGGCAAGTAAAATAAAATAGAAGACACCTTTGTTCCCACTTTTTCCTAAAAATTCTTATGACTGATGTCCTTGACCTCAGTGACTGAAACCCACCAAATGCAATTGTCAGTGCTCACTGCGCAGAACCAGATTTGTGGATTGCATATACGTGATGAATTTTAAGATACAACTATTAAAGACTAACAGGGTAATAGTAATGATTAATAATAGGAAAGAACTAAACAGTAGTACAATTTGTGATGTTCTTGAACTATATTAATAAAATCAAATTTTAAAATTCAAAACTGTCTTGAATTGTCAGTCTTCTAAACACTCCCAACACAGATCTTTACCTGATATATGTAAATATACATAAATTAATATTCAGCTTTAACAGTTTTCAATCAAGTGACAGTCATATGATGTAACATTTAAAGTAATCATCTTCAATTGCACATCACGTGCCTGTACATTCTATATAAGAAAGGATAATTTTTGCATTACAACTTTGTTTATTTTGTTTAACAACTGTTCACAGGGTATTTTCTACTCTATCTAGAAATCATGCTTAAATAACAATTTCCTTTATCTATAGAGTCACTATGCTTGTTCATTTGTTTTACCCAGGACTAGCAATCTCTAGGGAGCTCATCACCCCACACAGAAGTAAAAAAAAGTATTTCTATTACAATTCAGTTCAATTATCTGTATTTTATTGCACTCATAAGAAATTTTTAATAGGAAAAAAAACCAAAAGTCACAGGATCCATTCTGAATCAATAATTTTTGCTAAAAATTGGTATATTACAAAATTTTCTTTCAGGCTAATCTGCTTCTAAAACTTGATGCAATTGTTTTTTGTATTATACTGAGCTAAATGCATGACACTTCGTGCTTAATTTACCTGGTCTGCAACTTTGGTTTGCTTCATATAACAAACACAAAGCTGCACACTAACAATTCTGTCTGCAGAAATTAGTTGACTACCCTATTTTATTATAGAATCTCCCTCATCATAGAATCATAGAACAATTTAGGTTGAAAAAGACCTCTAAACTCATTGAGTCCAACTGTTAACCCAGAACTCCCAAGTCCACCACTAAATCCCAAGTGCCACTTCTAACATCTAAATACCTCCAGAAATGGTGACTCAACCACTTCCCTGAGCAGCCTGTTCCAGAGTTTAACAACACTTTCAGTCAGAAATTTTTCCTGGCATCTCATCTAAATCTGCAATGGTGTAACCTGAGGCCATTTCCTCTCGTCCCATCACCCGTTACCTGGAAGATGAGACTGACTCCCACCAGTCTAGAACTTCCTCTCAGGTAATTGTAGAGTGGTAACATTGACACTTACAATGGATTAAGCCACAGGAACCTACTGTGAATGCTCTAAAGTCTGAAGACATTCAAAACTCTCAGAGATTGTACAGTTAAGATTAGGGTTAATGGGAACCCTTTAACCTGTGAGTAAATTCTTGATTGAGACGAGAAAATTGATTATTCATTTCTTTATTGTCTCTCTTTACAGCTCATTATATTGTTTGTTTTTTTGTAAGGATAATTAGCTAAAATTCTATCATGCCACTTCAAAAATCACAGTAGTACAGTCTAATAATATTCATTCCTACACTACACCAGAAACATAAGCATATGGAAATCCAGTAAATACCATTTAAACTTGTAATCATGATATATTCACTTGCTCTATGCTGGGCTAGGCAACACATCCAAGAGGTCTATAAGTACAGCAGTACATCAGTAATCTGATGGAGAAAAGAAGCTGCAGCATCAAATATCTGCTGCAGAGAATGCAAAGTGCCTAGAGTCTCTCTAACACATATTGTGGATGTAATCAAAACCTACAAGCCTCTTAAGATAAACAGTAAGGTTAGACAAGTTCATTTAAATTTGCTTACAAATGGTCACAGATATATGGCCTTAAGATCTGCAAAATGCTCAGATGTCCCAAATATTACAACTACATTATTCAACAAGATTAATTGAAAAGTTTTAGTTTAAAACTAGCATAACATTGCACCCAATAAACATGAGTATATGCAGAATAGATTCCCTAGGCATCTTTCTTTACCACTGACCCATAAATGATATGTTGAATAGTAATTACAGATTTTTTTCTTTTTCAGTATGCAACCCCATTGGGTTTTCTCCCTAGATCTGACCCATAAAGGGTACATACAAGAATATTTTAAATATTTATTGCGCCATGAAGTTTATACATCATAGATCTAACCTGGAAATATTTATTTATGCAAACAGAGAAAGGACTTATATTAACCTTATTTTGTTGAGGAAGACACTTCACCTATAAGAAAAAAAAAAAAAAAAAAGGAAAACCACCTCGCTAATAAGCTAGAAAGTAAGCATACTTAAAAAAAGATAATTAAAAGTTATATTGATCATCCTGCTTTCAGTTCACTGAGTGAAGACATTGCAAAAAAACCCCTAAACAAACTATAATTAATTTATGAATGCAAACGTATTACAGAATCCCAGAATGTGTAAGGTCGGAAAGGAGCACAGTGGCTCATCTGGTTCAACTTCCCTGCACAAGCAGGTTCATCTCAGAGCACATGGCACAGGATTGCATCCAGATATGTTTCAGTGCACGGTCACCTGCACAGTAAAGAAGTTCTTCCTCATGTTCAGGTGGAACTTCCTGTGCATCAGTTTCTCTCCATTGCCTCTTGATGTCCTCAGCTGTCCTATTGCTTGGCACCACTGAGAAGAGCCTGGAACAGAAGCAAAAAGAAGTAGACAGAAGACAAAACAGATAGACCATGAGCAAGTGAAGTGTAAATTGGAAATCTTCTAATAGCAAGAATGGATTCATGGCAAGAAGGTCAAAGTCTTTTCTTTCTTAGGCAACCAGTACGTATTAAAATACAGAAGATTTTACCCATGATTCCAGAAAAGGCTGGCAAGACAAAGATGAAACATCCACACTTCCTAATATCTCTTTATTACCTACTATTATATAGTAGGTGCTAGAGCATTAAACTATAGTGAATGAGGTATAACAACTGCATTTTTTATACCTTCTTTCAATGCATATTCTGAGACTCTTACTGGACTTCATTATACAATATGACCTGATGGCAATACAAAATGTTCAAGTCGCATATATTTGCCCTCTCACCGGTTGCAAGTTGGGGATTTATAAGTATTTTATTGTACTACATTAACTTTTCATCAATAACAGGGGGGTTTTTTCGATACCTGGTGGGCTTCATAATCTAGCTTGGTAAAGATGGCATGCAAGGAGGTCCTGGAAATCTTTACAAATCCTAAGCTAATCCAAAAACTAATTGTTATGCCAAAGACAGATAAAACTTGGCAGTACCTATTTAGCAACTCTTCTGTACAGAACAGTGTCTGACCTAAAACCTCCTAAAGTTAATAGATGTCTGTGAACTGTGGCAAAGGCTCTTCATGGTTAGCCTGACTTACAGTGTTCTGGTCTATGCTCTGAACAGCCATTAGGAAATCTATTATCCGCAGCAGAGACAAATGGGTAAAGAAATGGGTATTACTTCATACTGTACTGGATTTGATCCTGAGAACAAAGTTGGATTCACAGTAATGAATAATGTCAGGAGTCAAGAGTAAGACATTTAGTTTTTACTTGGTTCAATTTTAATCTGTAACAAGGAGATATTAACACCACCCCACTTAATATCGGACCCCTTAAAATACTGGAAAGGCATTAAAAAAACTTTATATAAAAATAGTTTCTGGAATGCTATGATCAATCTCTCTATGCCCATAACACATCATTTTAATGAAGAAGTAGGATAAATTCCTCTTGCAGACATAAAAAATTATGTACTCAGTAACTTCATGCATGCTACATTGGTTTCCCTGTTTTCATCCCTGAAACTTTTGCTTGTAAAATACAGTTGTGCTATTTACCTGTTTCCTGCCAGTTGCTAATACACAGTGAACATCCATCATAGTTAACATTTAAGATTCCATTAATATTCATATTTCAGTAGAATCATAGAACTGCCAAAATTACTTTAAAAACACATCACATTCATTTTTCTATCCTAAGATTAAAATCATTCCACAATTTTTATGGGTTTTGATTCTTTAGAGGCATTTTCATTTGCTTCATTGAATAGTTTCTGGTCTTGATTACACATGAAAATGAGCTTTTTAATATATTGTTCAGTCATGTAAAATATATATAATGATTTCTTTTACAAATATCTTCCTTTATTACAAAATATTTGTTTTCTTATAAGGAGCTAACTGCAGTAGTGAACTATTCATTGCTTATAGTGTTCTCATATTTTTATCTGTGCTGCTCCACACAGAAACTTAACACATATATTAATGTGGATTTTGTTAAGAGAAGCACATCAAGTTCTTACACATTTATGGTAATTGTGAAGTTATTTGTCAACTAAGTAATTGGCTAAGAGTAAAAAAAAGGTTTAATAAGCTTTGAGAAACCTGCTGTTTTGAGGAGGCATGAGACGGAAGTCAAAATGCTTAATCAGATTAGCACAGAACAAATTACCTCAATAGTCATTCTTTCTCTTATTTCTATAATTTGCATGTGATAAGAGAACATTACTCACAAGGGTCATGATGCTCGGTGTGTATTCTGTGAGTAATTATGGTTGGTACATCTTAATTGTTTTAATTAAAACTTTGATCTTCCTCAGATAATTGTTCCTGAATGGTTGAATACCTATGCCAAATGTTTGATCATAGGTATTTTAGAAAAACTTTCTATTTCAGTGTAGCAGTTTTCTCTCTTGTGGTGTAGTCATTCAATGGCCAAAGGAGAGATGTAATTCCAGTCATAGGTCACCCTCATTAGTGTGCATTACAGATACAGAAGAGAGAAGTTATTAAAAGGAAATTATTGAGAAAACTACCATAGAATATGATTATTTCAGAATTGCTATGAGAGTTAATCTCTCTCAGTTGATAAAGTCCACAGAATTGCACCTATCCACAGAAAAGAAAGATCTTCATTGAACTGGGATTCAGGAGTACAAGCTGTGTAGCTGAATTCCTGACTGTGTAAAGCCTCGTGTTCAGTGCAAGGTGCTATGATGGGTCATTAAGTGACTTCTCTTGTACTTTATGCTAGATTAAGAGATTCTGCATTTTCTCCAGACTGAGGAACTTTAGAAATTAAATGTGATCAAAATTGGCTGCAGAAACAGGTTTCATCAGTAACTTACTTCAGAAAATCTGTCTGTAGTATCTCCCTATCTCAGGCCCTTTTCTCAATAACTATCAAGCATTTATTCTGACTTTCATCAGACATATGATATGATATTCATGAATGTGACTGCTGACAGCACAAGCAATCAAATAAGTAACGTTTAGATAAAACTATGACAAACTATGACAGAAATGATAAAGTACAGAACTTCTATATTGTGGTTATTATACTTTAATTTGAGATTACTGAAATTATTTTACTACACTAAACACAATTTCTTTGATTCTGTTTCACATAAACTAGTGCTCTTTGACTATAACCAGGTTTTGAAATGCCAAGTGAGCATGTGAATGATTGAACTTATTTCTGCTTGTTGTCTATAGCCATTTCTTTGTAGAAGGGTTAGAAAAGGCCTTCCTCAAAAGAGAAATTGCAAAAAAATAGGAAAAATAGGATATGTTCTATTTTTGAAATTCCAGTGGAATAAAAAATTCTAATCATCAGAATATTTTGACTTGCAAAATTCTCAGACAAGTCGAAGGCAAGGAGTGCCACTCTTCTTAGTACAGTTCACAAGGCTCCTAGCATAAAAACTGACAATCTAAAATCCCTAGACTGGATCAGTTCAAAGATCTTAAAGTTTCCAGCATTCCTTGTTGCAGGTACAGAAGTAAAAAGGCTAAGTGAAGAATAAAGGTAGTAGATCTATGGCCAGAATACTGAAATTACTTTAGATTTCCTAATTTCCCACTGGGTTAGCATTTCTGCTCCTAAAGCAATGGTCACACTTGCATTTCTCTTCAGAAACAAAACCTTTATGTCCCTGTAGGCTCTCAACCTTATGACAGTCTACAAATCAGCATTTATCTGGAGATAAAGGCCTTGGCATTTCATATTTAATAGGCAAAATTCTGAAATTATTATATATCCTTCTAGGCTCAAGAAATTAAAACAAAACAAAACAAAACAAAACAAAACTGGATATGATATCTTCCTTTGGAGAGAAGTAGTAAGTGAAACAAATCAGATAGTTTTTTGTTGAAGAGAATAAAACCATCTTGTTCTGGTATCTAGTTCATTGAATGGTTCCAGTTCCTTGTTACCAGTTATAATAAAGATAATTAGCTATGTAAGAAATTAAACAATAGAAAGATGAGAAATTTAACTTCCAGTCTGTTTTTTGCCATCTGAGGGAAATTTTTTCACTATACTTCGCTATGTGAGTCAGTATGATATTATTTGAATGATACCACATTTCATACTGGGTTTTCTTTCCTTTTCTTCATATTCTTCTAACCTAAATCCAAAAATATCTCTTATTTGAGCCTTGGAGATTGATCATTGCAATGAGGTGGCACTGAAAGACAGTAGAAAACACTCGAGTATCAAACGTGACTGGAAGGCAGGTATCTGATTTGTAATCAGCGATCACCATTCTTTTCCTGTCCAGCTGAAGACCTCTGTCTTTCTTGCTCCTGTCTCACCAACTGGTCAGGAAGAGGAGATATAAAACACTCTGGGTAATGAAGGGGAAATTAATAGGGATGCAGCAATCTCAATTTAAATTATTTACTTATTGCAGAAGAATACCTCTAGACACTTAGGAAGCACGGAAATTTGTCTAAATCATCTTCCTTTTCACAAAAATTCAGCATATGGTGTTCACATCCTTCCCATGAGGTGTTGATCTGACACCAGGGTAAATGAAGACACTTCTGAGTTAGTGTCTATTTTTCTAGACCAACTTTCATGGGCAGACAAGCATGTCTAAAATTCTAACTACGTGATGTAAAACCTTGGGACTCAGCAGTTATTTGTACAAGGAAATGTGATGAACAGGACTAGGACAGTGATTGTCCCCCTGTATTGGGCACTGGTGAGGCTGCACCTTGAATCCTGTGTTTGGTTTTGGACCATGCACTACAAGAAAGACATTGAGGTGCTTGAGGGTGTCCAGAAAAGAGCAACAAATCTGATGAAGGGTCTGGAGAACAAGTCTTATGAGGAGTGGCTGAAGGAGCTGGAAATTTTTAGCCTGGAGCAAAGGATGCTTAGGGGAGACCTTATCACTCTCTACAACTACTTGAAAGGAGGCTGAAGCCAGGCACAGGTGAGTTTCTTTTCCCAACTGATAAGTGAAAGTTGCAGAGAAAATGGCCTCAAGTTGCACCAGGGGAGACACAGAGTCATAGAACATCCACAAGAATCATCATCCAACTCCTGATCCTGCACAGGACAGCCCTAAGAATCACACCCTGTGCCCGAGACCATTGTCTAAACGCTTCTTGAACCTTGTCAGGCTTGGTGCTGCAACCACTTGCATGGGGAGCCCATTCCAGTACCCAGCCACCCTCTGGGTGAAGAACCTTTTTCTAATGTGTAACCTAAACCTCCGCTGACACAGTTTCATGCCACTCCCTCAGCTCCTGTCACTGGTCACCAGAGAAGAGATTGGTGCCTGTCCCTCCACTTTCTCTTGTCAGGAAGTTGTAGACTGCAATGAGGCCTCCCCTCAGTCTCCTCTTCTACAGGCTGAATAGACCAAGTGGCCTCATACAGCTTCCCCTCAAGACCTCAAGACCTTTCACCACCTTCCTTGCCCTCCTTTGGACTCTAATTGCTTTATATCTTTCATGTATTGTGGTGCCCAAAACTGCACATAGTACTTGAGATGAGGCCACAGCAGTGCAGAGAAGAGTGGGACAATCACCTCCCTAGGGGTGATTTCGTTTGGATAGTCGGAAAAATTTCTTCACTGAAAAGATATTCAAACATTGAAACAGGAAAGTGTTTGAGTTACCATCCCTGCAGGTGTTTAAAGGACAAGCATATGAGGCTCTTGGGATCATGGATTAGTGGTGGATGCAGCAGTGTTAGGTCAATGGCTGGACTTGTTGATTTTAGAGATTTTTCCAACATAAATATTTATATGATTTTTTTTTTTTTTTTTACCATCCATATGTTGCTGCTAGGGATTATAACTAGAAAATTAAAACTACAAGCTTTGAAAGCTTGAGAGATGTTTTATCACCTTTTCAGATTGAGAAGCTTCTTTAGAAAGACCATTCAAAGGATATTTCTGTGGGTGTAATATTCATCCTTGAATTTTCTTCCGTTCCATTAAGCACAGTAGAAAAAGTATATCTGTGGTATAGAAAGATAGATTGTTACCAAATTTTCATGCACCGCTTCTGTCTTTGTTTTCTTTTAAAAAAATTTCGAAACTCATCTGTAAGGCAAAGATATTTTAATGTCAGAATTTCAAAGTCAACCAGGAATACAGTTCACATCAGTGTCCTTAAGAAAAATAGAAAATTAAATACAGACACAAAAGTAAACCTTACTGTTCAGATGCATTATTTTTGAATAGGTATCTTTTTCCACTTTTTAAAATGAAAAAGCCAAGATTTCAGCAGATCAATCTTAAACACAATTACTGTGTGCACAGATTCCAAGGAGGGGAAACTATGTATTTGTTTGTTTTCCTGAAGGGTAAGTGATGATAGGATTTTTAATATTTTGGTATAAGATGTATAACCACCATTTCTTTTAAACCCAAAACAGCTCAGATGCATTCCATAATACGCTGAACACTTTGAGGAAAACAGTATTAGCCTCAGCTTTGGGCCACTTCTTTAGTCTGTTTTGCAAGGAAGTAAAAATAAATATGCTGTAGTTTGAGGTTTTAACAAGCCCTTTTCTCTTTGTGAGCTCAGGATTTCCTTGGCCTATACAGAAAATAGGCTCTGTATAACCACACCAAACAGTAAACTAATGAAAGCAAAAACTGACAGATGACATATGTCTTAAAAATCCCAAGATTTTTTAATTTACAATTTAACAAACAGTATACATCAGTTTATTCTTAGAATACTAGTATTTAGCAAAACCTGAAATAATAGAATTTAGAATACTATTTGATCTTTCTTCTTTAAATTCAACAAGGTATGATACTTTACTTGCCTATGTTTTCCATCTGTGTGGAAAAATTGCAGCTGCTATTTTTTTGATATTATTTAGGAACATACTAAAATAATAATAATGTTTTTCTTACTGAACATTTCTGTTCTGTTCTTGTGAGTTATCCAGAAATTTCAGTGGTTACACTCTTCATGAAATTATGGGACCAAAATATTATTTTGAAATATGATATTTTTTATTATTTTTTTTTTAAGCTCAGTTTTTAGTTAATGAATAGTATAAAGCTTTTCTTCATAAGGAATGAAATACCTAGATATAAATAGGTTATTGCCCATCTTGTTGTGTAAGACATAATCTTGCAAAGAGCTTGAAAACAACAGGAGGAGAAGCCAGAGCTGCATGTCCTGTTTCTGAGTAAGCTTCTCAACCAGCATACACCTAAATAAAGATTAACTAAAGCAAGAAAAACCTCAGTGCTGCATGTGAAATACCGTTTTTCCTTTTTTAGGCAGGTCTCCGAAATCAATCTCTTATATGATTTGATGCTATAATTTAAAATAATTAAAATAATTAAAATAATTTAATAAAATAATAAAATAATTAAAAATAAAATATTTTTATTGATAGCTTTAAGTGTATGCAAATCACAACTCTGAAGACTCTGAATTATCTTTAATGTCAAAACAGACACATAAATTACTTAACAGATAAACAGGGATTTTCAACATTATAATGTTGGGTTTGGGAAACACTTATCTAAGTCTTTGGCATTTTCTTCTAAAATATTTTACTATACAAAAAATATGTGGGAAAAAATACGGCAAGGAACTGGCTCTTGTATCATAGAAGATTCAGTGTTATGGAAGCATGAGATTGAACAGTAAAAGGGGAAATATACTATTTTTCATTAACAATAACACCATCATTGGGACTATCTGGGATATTTTTAGTACTGTAAGCAAAAATTTGTACATTTAACTGAGGAATACAGAATAGGTGTCAGAACGCCTTACCTTGCCTCTCAGCAGTAGGCTTGCGGAAAAAGCTCAGCAAATAACTTGGTTTACCTTACAAGAAAACAAGAGACCTTTCAATGAAAAGAAGCATTTTCACGCTAATAGTAGAATTACTACCACAAACTTATTCATCAATATTCAAATATTAAAGAACTTCATAAATATTAATTTAATTTAAAAAATTAATGTATTAAAAATCCAGAAACATTTTCTACACCTTTTCTCCAAGACTGCTTTCTTACCAAAACCATCAACATTTTTGTTCAGCTGCTACAGTGTAGTAGACCATAGCTCAGCTGCAGTCTGTTTCTTCCCATGTGATTTAAATTATCTATAATTAAAATATTGGATCTGTTTGCTAAGGACATTGTCACTTATGTGATATCCCAGTAGGTCTTATCTTTTGTGACACTTATAAAATTAAAATGTTCTAAAAATTAAACCAAATATGTTTTACCATTCCTGTCATGAAGTACTCCAGAATGAGTTAATCATTATCTCTGTAAAATGTTTTATTAAATTCCTTAATTTGCTCAAATCATCTTTCATCTTGAATAAAAAAAATTCAAAGGGCACTTGCACAAGAAAGTCTGCATATCACTTCTTTTTAACAAATTAGATTCTAGGGGTGGTAGACCTGTTCATCTGTTTAAATCATGTTAAATTCTGATTGTCATCATGAAAAAAATCTTTCTCTTTCAAATACTGGCTTTTAAAAATCTTTTCACTAGCATTTTATTGTAAACTCAAAACCAAGAGCAAAATATATCTAGGCTGCAAATGCGTATTTCCTTTAAAATTATATTAGCTTTTCTTAAGGTGTTAAAATGGCAGTTTTAAAAAGAATATCGAGGTTTGAAAGTCAAAAAGGTCACAGTGTCTGTTTTGGTGCTACACTTGCAAAATAGCTCTTTAGAATGAAGCAGCACCTGTACTACAATGCAGAATTTTTTGTAAACATATAATTGACTGGCATTTCTGTTATTCAGCAAGTCCTCAATTCATTTGTGAGAAGGCACCATACCTATCTAGGAGATGAGTAGCAGCACTGGCAGGAAAAACAATGCAAGAGTAGGTGTAAAGGCATGATCCCAGCTTGAAATGCTTCTTTACCTGTGTTTAGGAGGTTGTGTAATCACTAGCCTAGCTTTAAGCCCAATTAGCTTTGAAAAAAAATATTCACTGTGCAGCCACATATGGTGAGCGTATGACCTTGGTGAATTAAATGGATTCCTGTGCAGTTCCTTCTGTGAGCTAAACCTAGGCTTTATCATATTGCAGTCTGCTGAAAGCAAGGATGCAGTTCCAGGATAAATCAGTAAAAGGTCATTTGTTAGACTTTTAGCTTACTCTTAGCAGGAAGCCATGTGAAAGACTTAAGTAAACAAAATTTATTCATATATCCCTTCATGTAAGCTTAGGAGACTTAGAGACCTTAATCTTCTGGCCACATATACAACACCTCCAAATAAAAATACTGGCTTAAATAACTGAACTGTAATGAATGGTTCATTTTCCCATTCCAAAAGCCTTTTCTAGGACAGGTTTTAAGGTTCTCAGAACCTTATTTAAGCTTATGGGGCTTTGTAGGAGCTTGCTGATATACTCACAAACACTATGGATTTTTTGGAGACTGATAATGTGGGTTTTTTTTTTTTTTTTTCCATTTTGTAATATTCTGTTTGAGAAATCTGGCACAAAGCTGAATTCTCTTAGGCCAGCTGGGCTGCTGCATGCATCTAAGGGTTGGCTCTGAACAAAAATGAGGCGGAATGTACTGAGTTGCATGTGAATCATTAACATATAAGTATTTATATTGCCTTGTAAATTTGTGGGACAGCTAGCATGCTCACAGTTAGCAGGTATAGTTCTGCTAATGCTGATTAGTGTCTATGCCAGATACCTAAGCCCTAATGGACTGTATCTTTCTCATAAGGACTCATGATTTCATCTGAGAAAGATGACAGTGAATGGTATTTTGAAGAATGGGTAAATTTATTGCTGCACGTCTTTCACGTTCTACATAAGGAGCCTTCAGCCAGCTTAGGCTGTCTGTGACCTCTTGTGTGCCTGCTTTTGAAATACTCTTTCTCAGGAGTAGTCAAGGAGCTAGTGGAGAAACACAGCACATCTGATAGCAGCAGCAACCTGTGACACCTCTCATGGGCCCTACTCATACCTGGATATCACTGCACCCAGACAAATGGTACTCAGCTGCCTCAAGGTCCACCACAG
The DNA here is from genome assembly GCA_013397935.1 of Dasyornis broadbenti. Taxonomy (NCBI): domain Eukaryota; kingdom Metazoa; phylum Chordata; class Aves; order Passeriformes; family Dasyornithidae; genus Dasyornis; species Dasyornis broadbenti. Next base: position 1,647,366 of record VZRN01003245.1, on the reverse strand, counting down.
AGCGGGAAAAGGGCTGTGGTGTTTTGTAGTTTCCCGGTGATAACACAAGAAGTTAAAAGGCCTAACCCATCTCAAACAGGAGGATGTTATCATGGAAGTACTAAATGTGGAAATTAATTTATTCCCCAAAAATATGCCTGTTTTAACAGAGTTACTGTGAAAATAATCAAGACATAGAGAGAAAAGGTATGTAATTAATGCTGACGATACATGACAAATGACAAAATCATTATCAATGATCTGTATCATTACCACTTGTGAGCTCAAGCAGCAAGGTTAGTTACTTTTTTACAGGTTAAACTGTAGTAGAAATAATAGTCACGAGAGTTTATTGGCTACCCTATTCTCCAAGTGATTTAAATGAGAAGGTAATTTTGAGCAGAATGAGTGGAAGTCACTCTAACTATTTTGGTAGCAGATGATGGCCAGGATATCATCAGTATCCTTGTTAAAGCAGTAGATAGAAATTGTGTGAAGAGAGGATAGTAGATAAATATGAGAGGATGAAGTTCTAGAGAGCACTGAAAAGATATACAAGAAACAGTTTCACTAAAAGGTCTCAGAAGTCTGCTGAATGTCACTTCACTGAGCAAAGCTAAAGCTCTTAATTGAACCCAAAATCCAGTGATGACAGCATATTTCTGAAGATCCCATAGGACATTACTCCAGGCCCTTTCCTGAGGAAAAGGCTAGTCAAGGGCCAGAGAAAAGATTAAAACAGCCTGAAGAAGGAGTTTTAGACATTAACTTCAAGACATAGTGAAAATGTTATTCCACTTAAATTGGGTATTAGCAAAAAGCTCCAAATATTCTATTTTTTAACTGTAAATTCAGAAGATACTTGTTGTTTTCAAAGCACATTCTGCTAAAAGTCAATTAAACTATCCTGGAAGGGCTAAATTTCATTTGTTGCTCAGGCAGACCTGAGAAAACCTTCATTCAGGTCCTTAGAGTTTTATGACCTACCTGTAACTGCAGGAATGTTTTTCAAGCTGTTTTCAATTATTTTGATGAATTAGCTTTTCTAAGTTTTGTTATGAAGAAAGTGTCATTTCATCATGTTTTTTAGCTGTTTTGAACTTAGTGGTGTTCTATTTCTGTCATTTTAACAGTTATAGACACTTTTAAGTTTATTAACATCTGGTATCAATTCTTTGTTCAGAAATTATACATGACAATTGAAAGTCCCTAGGCATGCCACAGAAGCGGAAGTGTAAAGAGATTGATTTTGGAGTATGCAAAAGAACAGTTATTAAAACTGTCAGAAGACAGATGGGGATATATTACTTAGATGCCAAAAAGACCTCAGCTTCTTCCCTGCTGTACATATCCCCAACTCATGGAGTATTAACAACTTACTCACTCAGGTGACTCCTCAGCTTGCCATAGCAGGTAGAGTTTATTTAGACTGGGGCCACTAGAGAGTATGACTGTAGCCCCATCACATGAACATTTTTGTCACAGGATCTGTCTGCAACCTTGTTCAGACTCTCAAGTCACATCAGTTTTGGCCTGTAGACCTGTTGCATTTAGACTATAGACATTTGGCAGAAAATCAATTCCCTTGCGCTCCAGCTGGTCCTCACAGAGCAGAGGGGCTGGGTGTGTCTGGACTTAATTTCTGATGAGAAACAATTTGACACTGTAAGTATGGTCAGGTTCAGTAAGAACTTTCATGATCATAGGCTTCTGAATAGCGCAGTCGATTAAAGCAATCGTCCATAGATTCTTGTTAGATTGCCATATAAATAAATGCACTAGACCTACAAAACGTAAGTGTATAGTGCTATGTGTAAGGGTGTGTTCTGACATAGTTAGAAGTGTAAATCTTACAAAAGAGGCTTCTCTGCTTTGGGGCGGATAGAAGAGCAAACCCATAGACTTGTCTGCAAGGTGATTGTATTCTCATCCTCTGCCATGAAGGATTTCAAATGCGAAATTTATACTTTTAAGAGAAATAGAGATGAGACTGTGGTCAAATATCCTGTAGTTGCCATCATAATAAACGGGTGTAAGGAGACACAGACTGACAGTGAGGAATACTGAGAGTTACAAAGAGAGATTACATAGGCTGTGGATCTTGCACAAGGGTGGAAGGCAACAGTAACCTGTTGGTATCACTCCCTCTTTCACCTGGCTGATTGCAGTGATAAGGATCATCTGGCCTTCAGCCTCATAACCCATCATCCCCTCAGGAAGCCGTTGTGCCCATGGTACTCCCTTCACCACATATCTCACAGCATATCTCAAGCCTTTAGCTCTCATTCCTACAATTCTCCAGTTTATTTCAGAGCTGGGTGATCATCACAGCACAGCACACAGAACCTGTTTCTGAAGTTATATTAGAATTTTAGAAATTGGTTTAATTCTGAAGGAAAACATAAATATGTTGCCATTTTTTTCTCTATATACATAGGTATGTTTACACACATTCACGTGTGTGTGAACATTCTGCCAAAAAAAAAGCAGTTTTACTTTCAGTATATTTTAATATATAGAAAAAGACAACCCCCAAACATTTAAAAATATTTCTTAAAACATTTAATTTTTTTTCAAGACATTTTCATCAATCAGAATAATTCCTTCACATGCATGGAAGCAATGTACTGCACTTACCAAACAGTTTCCTAAAATTTTTACAGTTTTCAAATTTTACGAATTGTAGTTGGTTGGTCAGCCACTTGTGTAGCACCCATGACAAACAGTACAAATGACAAAATAATTAAAATACTTTTCAGTCAAAGCAAGACTCTTGGTAAAGTGGCTCTTAGAACTGTCCCTTTCAATGGCTGTCATTGTTTGATTGAAAACATAAATTAAATGGACTTCTAATAATGAAATATACTTTATTCTAATACATTCTGCCTACAAGGACTTATGCAGAAACTTAACTTTCGGCATTCATGTCATACACTGTATTAGTGGGCAACAAGCACATTGGTGCTCAGATTGACAGGTTTGGATATTGCAGTCCTCCTTGTGTCCTTTCATCATTATGCCTTTCCACATGAAGGATAAATGGGAATTTTTAAAATCAGTGCCATTTTAACAAGGGGGGAAAAGAAAGGAAAATAATAACGAAGCAAAACATTTGGTTAACTCATTGCATTCTTTCATCTGTTTGTGCATTGTAAGAGTATTCTGGCAATAATACAATGTTGTTAAATATTTACAGAATAACTCCTCCTGAGCTGGGAGAAATATTTTTACAAAATGGTATCCAAAGCACAGATTAATTAATTTTTATTTGCTGTTTTGTGTTTGTGTAACTATAAGAATCGGTAAGTTATCTACCACATGCTTTAGCATTTTTACTGTGTTGGTACTATTGTAAATTCAGCTCTGTCCTTGCCTACACTGCTGCAAAAGTTTTGATCAACACCATGTTAGTTAACTTTCCTCCGAAGGTTGGGTTCTAGCAGCATAAATTCTTGCAGGGAAGACATAGGTCTTTACAAACATTGTGAAAATACAAAGAACAGAACAGCTCCTACTAACACTTGGGGGAATGTTGTTGTGATAAATGACTGTCAAAACTTAATGGCTCTTACAAAAGTGATCTTCAAGTATGTGCTGGATTTCAAATGAAAAATATATTCTGACATTATTTATAACAAGTTATTAGTTTCCAAAAATACTTCTTTCTGAACTATTTTCTTTTTGTAAGAATGCTGTCTGAGAGAGTTTTACAAAAACTTTTGAAAATATATTTGTTCAAAGATCCTTGACAGAATACATAGTGTAAGCAGTTTCAAGTTACTTTGATTTCTTTCTTATTTATAAATTATATGGTGATGAGAGCAGGGTGTAAAAACAATTCTCTATAATGCAAGTAACTACTTTGCCTGCTGGTAAATAAATAGCCTGATAATCCCACGATAATTTTTCCAACTCAAGGTTTCAACAATAATATACACACCTAAAAAAGAGGCTGGTCCACCATATTACCTTGTGGCATGACCCCTTTTGAAAAAAAGGTGTAATAATCTATAGACTGGAATGCATTAGCATAGTTTGTTGTCAGTTATGTATGATGAATATGCTTTTGAATTAATCCTTCTAATAAAAAAATTCTTAGGAGATAATAAAATAGCTCTTTACTAATTTTCTTATTCTTAATGGTTCATAGTGCTAAACACTCTCTGGGCAGATGTTTCCTTCTTACTAATGCCTCTTATTGTGGAAATATACATTACTATAAAGTCATATGGAAAATGAGAAAATAGATATCTAATTTTTTTGCAGTGTATTTTGTTTTAAATTTGTTATAACATATAAAAATAAATATTGTAATAAAATTATTTACTTTGAGTCATAGGGTAGTTCTTCGAAGGCAAAACGGCTCTACAGAGAGACCTGGAAAGACTCAATCAGTGGCCTTAGGACAACTGCAGGAGGTTCAATAAGGCCAAGTGCCGGGTCCTGAACTTGGATGACAATAACCCCATAAAGTGCTACAGGCTGGGGAGGAGTGGCTTGAGAGCTGTTTGGCAGAAAGGGACTTGGGGGTGCTGTTTGACAGCTGGGTCAATAACAGCCAGCATTGTACCCAGCGGCCAAGAAGGCCAATGGCATCTTGGCCTGTATCAAGGATTGTGCAGCCAGCAGGACCAGGGAAGTGATTGTCCCCCTGTACTCGGCACTGGTGAGGCCACACCTGGTGTGCTGAGTTCAGTTCTGGGCCCCTGACAGGGCATGGAGATACTGGAGCCTGTCAAGCAAAGGGGAACAAGGATCCTGAAAGGTCTAGGAAACACATTTTATGCGGAATGGCTGAGGAAGCTGGGTTTGTTTAGTCACAAGAAGAGGTTCAGGAGGGACCTCATGTCTCTCTACAAGTACCTAAAACAAGGATATAGTGAGGAGGGGGCCAGTCTCTTCTGCTGTGCTTTCAGTGAGAGGACCAGAAGAAATGGCTTAAAATGAGACAGGAGATTCAGATTAGATATTAGGAAAAAGTTTTCACTGTTAGGGTGATCAGGAATTGGAATAGGTTGCCCAGGGAGGTGGTGGAGTCACCATCCCTGAAGGTATTTGCTCTGTCTGGATCTGGTGCTTGGTGATAAGGTTCAGTGGTTTAGGGGGTTGCAGTGGTAGTACTGGGTTGATGGTTGGACTTGATGACCTTAAGGGTCTCTTTCAACCTTGATGATCTTAAGGGTCTTTTCCAACCTTGACAATTTGATGATTCTATGATTCTATTTTATTGTATTTTTTTTAAATCCACTAAGTGTTTGGGGTCTTTTTTTGGTTGAAAACCAAAAGTTCTCCTTTATCATCTATATTATTTGGACATTTATTCATGACATTGATTCAGTTGGAAGGATCTATTTCATTTAAAGATTAGTTGCCAGATAGCATTACAGAACAAAAACAATGATCTGTCTGTGTTTGACTGACCAGTAAAAATCCATAACTTAACAACAAAGAAAAAACCATGGCAAAGAGGATAGATATGTTTTTGTTTTTTTGTTTTTTGTTTTTTTTGGTATGCAAACAAATTTAAACAGNTTTTTTTTTTTTTTTTGTTTGGTGGTTTTGTGTTTTCTTTAAATATAGCTTTCACATTGAATAGTTGACAGCAGTACATGTGACTTAAAGAACAAATTCTTAGAGAAATAATGACAAGTCTGTCACTGCATCAAAAAATAATGGTTGGACAAGTTATTAAGTATGTATGGCTTTTGAAGACAAGTATTTTGAAACATAATGGCATAGATACAATATAGCTGAGGGGGGCTAGATGTTGATACCGAACTGAAAAATGCAAGTACAAGCAAATGTTTTATGACTTTTTTCCCTCTTCACAGTGAAAGTAAGTGTAAGTACAAAGACAACAGTATTGTGAAACAAATAACTGTGATTTTATATCTGGGATATTGAATGTAAAAACATTAATCTTTGAAAGTATACTTGACACTTATTCCTATACAGTGGAAGAAGAATTATGTGTTTTACTTCTGGGGCAGGATCTTTTAACACGAAATTCAGACAATTTTATTTTATTTATAACTTCTATGGAGAAACTTCTGAAAAAAAGGTCTGCGTGTTCAAGTGTTTTATTTTTTAAACATCTCAGCCATATAAACAATAAAATGGAGAAGACATTAGTGTTCAAATAATGAAGAGCAAACAACATTATCTTGGTGGAAAGATGAATGTTTCATTTCAGAAAACAAACATCAAAATTGATAAAGTATTTCTGACCATTACTTTCTGGAATGAATGCCCTCTCAAAGGCATAGTAAATCTCAGGGATAACTTCTTTCCCTTTTTGTGTCTGGTGTCCAGCCTGTGGGTAAACACACTGACATTCATGATAAAAGTTTCTTCACCAACACAGAGTTAAAAGGGCATTTTTCTAAATCCTTACCAACATCTCCCTCTGCTACCTAATGATTGAGGGGGGAAAAAAAAAGGGAAGAAAGGAAAACAAAAAATATGGCTGACCATTTGCATAACAGTTTCCCAGTGCCTGATAATGAAGTGCTACAGAATATGGTTTGATTACTAAATCAGCAGGTACAAAGAACTGAAACAATTGTGATAATATTGCAGATATTGTGGAAAAAACGTTCTGTTACTGGTCTGATGTGAAGGGCATAGGCACAGCTACATAAATTGCCCATCCAGGAGAGACTGCCTTCAGCATCCAGTCTCATCCTGACAACACACTTTTATTAGAATGACTTTCGAAATAATAAATAACAGTAACAAAATTGTATTTTAGAGTTTCTCATAAACACTTCTTTGTATAAATAGTTAATTGTGCTAATCCCACTGCTAAGAATGTGTCTTTTTTCATGACTGCATTTGGCTACCCACAGTAGTCTGTAATACCCTGTCATAACTTTAGCAGGAAGTTCAGCACTATTGTATCTCTTTTCCATGTTTAGCTGTGGATTTATAATAATCAAGTCCCAAATCTGCTTACTTCATCATTCCAATTTACACCAGGTATGTAAGCCATATGTCATAAGCTCATTTTCCAACTCTGTGATAATGCATTCTACTTTCTTCCATAGGCAACAGAACATGACAGCTTTTAATGTTCCAGTAGGTCTTGCTTATGCTGCATAAAGAAGTAAAGAGATGCATACATTCTAAAATAAACTTTTAGTTGTTTCAAGATTTGCTTCCAACCATTAGACCACAGGTAACCAACCCATCTGATATGATGAACTACACAATTTTTATGAGTCTGGAAGGTGCCAGACATATGCCACACACTGGACACCCAAAAATGTCAGACTATGCTAACTATGTGTCTTATTACTCTTTGTACTCAAAGGCTGTGAGCTATCCAGACTCTCGCCATATATCCCTGCTGTTCAGTTATACAACACAGTCAGGATCTGAGATCCACACTTATACTAACAGATAAGAAGCAGACCTACAATAATAATTTGATACCTCTGTTCGAAATAAGATTAATAGTCTTTGTTCTGAATATATGATCTTACATTTTGCCATTTATGACTATTTAACTTGGAACTTCATATCCCTGTATAGAGGAACACAATCTTGATTTATTAATTACCCCAACTGCCACACGAAAGGGGGGTTTCCTTGAACTCTTTGTGTTTGATCAGTCTGCTAATGCCCCAGGAAGGCCATGACCCTTGTGACCTATCAACCCGTCAGCATCTTGTTATGGAGACTCCACTGAAGAGTCCGCTGTATCTGAGGGCAGTTTGACTAACTTATTCAGGCACATGCACCGATACTGCATCAGAGTATAATCTTTTATTATAATTTGGAAAGAGGGACTCCCTAACAGATCTCCCCACTTTTGTTGAGTATGTTATCGACTGCTGGTGACTGCTAGGACCCTTGCAGGACTTAGGCAAAACAGTTTACAGAATAACCCACTTAATTAATAAACACACGGATAATAGAAAATTGTCCCAGGTTAAGGTCTGAAAATTGCCATAGATAATAACTGACTGCAAAAACATGTTTAAAGCAATACACAGGCAAGCTCTAATCACCAATGAAAGTTAGCCTGAGATAATAATAGAACATGCATAGAGTGAGTTTCTTACCCGATATACATCCCTTCAAGGGAAAGGACAGGCTCAGCCAGTCACCTGACCCCAGAAATTAGAATGGCGTCTTCCCCAACTTTTCCCCAACCTTAACTCACTTTTATACAATTTCTTTATGTTTAGGTGGAGCTTGAGTCACTCTGGTCCTACATACCTTGTTACTGATCGGTGTAAAATTCCATCACTTCTCTGTTATAGTCCATAAAATACAGAGCACATGCCCAGTGAGGAGTGGTTGTACCTTGGAGGTGGGTAACATTGGGATAAGGGTGTCTGTTAATATTAAAATTACATTATAATAAAGCAATTTCACTTGCAGAAAAATATTTTACCACAGTTGCTGGTTCAGCAGCAGGACATCTCCTATCTCCGTTGGTTGACAGGTGCTGTGCAGTTTATCTGACACATGGTACCATCGAGTTCTCATCCCTGCAAGGATTCCAACCGAGCATGGCTGTGGTGCTTCCGCTCTGCCCCACACTCCATTCCATCCCTCTTAGGACATGCTTAAGGGTGCAGGTTGTGTTGCATGGAGAATCATTGTGGAATAGACTTCATGCATGTCAAATGCATTCCATCCAGGAAGTAGCAACTGCAGTTCACCTTTCCATTTCTTATTATCTGTGATGTTATATTCACATTCTGTTAGAATGTGAGTATAACTTTACAGATTTCTCTAATTTTACCCCACCATCTTCCCACACCAAATGTCTGTTTTGCAAATTGTACTTGCAGAGAATTTATAGTCTACATTTTTGATAAAACTAGGTAATAAAATATGTTTAGCAATCCTAGTTGCAAGGAGAAGGTTTGAAAAGGTCTAAAATTCTATTTTAGTTTATGGGTCATTTATTCTCAACAAGTTTACTACTTCAAAGGATTTTTTTACAACTCTCTAACAGAGACATATTTTACTATATCATCACAAAATCATTACTAAGTTTTGTATGTCCTTTATTTGAATTCTGTATTCTGAAAGAATAGCATGTAAAGAAGCCATCTATTTTTGAGAGAAGCAGTGGGACCAATTTAACAAGTAGAAATAGATGGTAGAACTACTGTAAGGAAAAAAAAAAAAAAAAGATGATTCAGCTTGGAAAAGTACGAGGTTATATATCTGGGGAGAAATAATCCAAAATAGATTCTGTAGAGGAGTAATGTGGAGAATAAGAATGCTCAGAAAAACACAAGAACGGTATAATAAAGCAAATCTTCTAAACCTTTTGCATTGAATTAACATAATCAATAAAGTAAATATTTTCTACAAATCTGCAAAGATCAGGAAATTTTTATTGAATCTTAATAGAGTCTAGTGAAAGCATACTTTCCGAAAATAATCCTCAGGGAAACATTTCTGTGATGCAGAGAGCACTGACGTAGACGTTGACATTGCACTCTTAACTTTGCAGGTTTCTCACATAAGACAAACAAACAGACAAACAAACAAGCAAACAATCAATCTATGACTGGCATCACAATTCCACCAAAGCGGCAACTGCTCAGAAGTTATTTTTAAAATATCCATCACTGGCTGCCTGGATAAGAAAAAAAAAAAATCACAATTTGGAGATGGCTTTCAAGTAGAGCTGAAAGTGGAATAAGCAATGCTTAGGGTGAATAGAATAAGCTACAAAGGTTTTACCCCCAAGAGAGGTGCCTGTAAAGTGACAAACTGTTAGAATAGTTTTGCACCTGTATTTTTGGTATGACATTCAGTATTTTTCTATATCTTTTCCACATGTTCATCTCTCTGCAATAAACTAGCATAAGAGCACATGCTTGACTCTTCCTCAGAATCTTGCTTTCAATAAATCAGTATTTTCTAAAATGAAAAAATTTATGTAAATTCCTGAACAGCTTTGTTTTTAAGCTGTTTATATACACATTAATATTATGTAGGGAATGCATAAGCCCTGAGAAAATGCTGAGATAAGAATAAAGCTTTCGCTCCTATATTTAGCATGAACATGTATCTTAGTATTTAGTTCTGACCAGAGGACCATGTTAGCCACCTTCTTCACTTCCTTTGGTAAATCTCCTGTGACACAAGCATCATTTTCCTTGATGAATATGAATATGGAAGCCATTTAGCTTATGCAATATTTTAAGAATGAATTAAATGTTGTCTCATTTTAGACATCGAAAATACAGTATAATTATTTTGTTGGTTTCATTTTTTAATTAAATTAGTATTAGTCATTTTATACAGTGTCAGTATCCCTTTACCATGGATACTGTGCAAGGATATTTGGCTAAAATTGGCAAATGTAAATGTAAATAAACAGTTTTCACTCAGTTGTCTCATAAGTATTGTGAGAATTCAAAACACTTTTATCTGAATGAACATTGGATTTTAGCCCGATTAAAATCATATATATGCAATCATGGTTTTCTGTGAAAGAAAAAAAAAACAGTATTTGATTTTGCTTGATTTGAGTTCTTATTTTATTTTATTGTTTTATGTGATTAAATATGTTTTGAAAGTTGAAAAGGCTCAATTGCTTGCAAGTAGAAACTAATGAATGTTTGGAGATTAAATACACATAAATAATTTCAATATCTGTTGAAGCACCTCATGTTCATCATATTCATGCAACATTTTTTGGTATAATTTACCATTATTATAATGAGCTATATATTAATTATTTGAACATGCCCTTGAGGAAGGCAGTAGTGACATGTGGGCAAATAGAGAAAACTTCAAAATGAGTATCACAGCATCATGATAACATAATAGCATGACTCAGCTAAAATACAGTGGATGTCAGATCTCATATCTGAACTCATATCTTTCTGTAACACATAGAGATGTAAATAAATAAATAAATAAATAGTTTGGATAAAATTAGACCTTACTGAATGTGGTAATTAAATACATATATTTTTATATGATGATATTTTTTATTTAATTCTTATACATGCATATATTTCTGAACTGAAACTAAATTTTCAAAATTTTAATTGCTTAAAGACAACAGACCTGAAAATATTGAAAGGAAAATAGCCCTCTTACCAAACCAAAAGAACTGTACTGTAAATTTAGATTGTATGAAAAAGAAGATGAAGACACAAAACTCCTGAAGGAGAAATCAATACTATTGATGCTACAATAAATGGAATGACACCACAATCGCATTAACAGACACATTTCCAACAACTTACTACCTAGGAAGTTTAGTAATATCAATATTCTCCAAATCTGATTTTTCAAACATCATCTTCTTGTGATGAATGAGGCAGGTTTCACTGAGTCTAAGACAGTTTTATATTTAATAAAGGAAAAAGAAATATGAAAAGAGGTATAATATAATAATATAGAGGTTAAATTACCTGGAGACGCTGAGGTGTATGCATCGTAACATTGCCTCCTACATACAGGAAAAGTCAAAAAAACCAACAAGACTCTGTAAGCAGTAATCCTTTAAAAGTTATCAGCATTGAAGCTATGCTTTCAGTGGATAAAAATGAATTTGAACCAGACCAAATCAAACTTATTTTAAATATTATCAAGATACTAATCTCAAAAATGAAAGGGATGAACATGGAAGGAAGAAAAAGAACAAAGAAAAGATTGTTTATGTGTATTGGGCCCAAATTCTTGCCATTTTACTGCAGCAAAATTTTCATTTATTTCAGTAATAGTTTTGATATTATGAGAATAGCAACCCTTCCTAAGACCCAAGACAGTGACATAAAGAAATAAAGAAAGCTTCAGCTCCCAGATGATAGAGCAAAAGGAGGAGATACGAAGTATATGTAAGCCTTTCCACTTTCAAATTGCTGTTATCACGCTTCTCTGGGACAGCTTGCTTGCTTTTTTCTAATCTCCTATCTTCAGATGTAATTAGAATCTACTTTTGTTTAATTAAAAGCATGTAAAAAGACACACAGAAAAGTCATTCAATGTGTTCAGTCTACAGTTGCTTTAAGTAATTCTCATAACAACAGTTTGATCTGATCTCCAATTTTAAGCTTTACTTCTTCAGTAGATATTGTGATTTACACTTATTTTCATTCTTTGCTGTATTCTTCTGAAATTGAAACATAAAAACTAGTCTACCATTCTAACTGAACATTTTATCACCAGACATTTCTGTCAAAGCAAAAGTTTTTCAAGGCTTAGTGATTCCAAGTTTACCATATTCATCAGTCATTAAAACATCAATTGAACATTACTTTAAAAAATGCAATTATAACTCTACATTTGAAAGATGTTTTGACATATTGCATAAAGAAACAAACAAAACAGTTCAAAACAGACAGGCTGCATACAATCCCTGTAACAATGAATCTGCTTAATGTTATCCATTACCTCAGCCTTCCTCTCTTGAATATGTGTTTTCATAGGAGACTGTGACTGTAAAAACTTTAGCAAGATATCCTTCATACCAATTATTCAAAAGGCATTTTTACTGTTCATGTCATCTGGAAATGAAGTCAAATATCCACCAAATTGACCGTATCATTATCCAGTTAACTGTAGGTCAAAAGTATAATTGGGAGAGATCTATTAATCCCAGTCAAACAAGATTTATTCCTACTTTTCCAGCAATTACAAAAGGCCTTCCAAGCATAGATATCTCTCTTTAGATAGCATTTCATGATTGCTTTCCCTGAAAGCCAACCTAAACAAAACTAACAGAGCAATGGCATAGTGGTAGAGTAATTGAGTGACATAGCTCATGTTCTCTGATAATGATAGCTAGCTGGGAGCCATGCTAGGGCTCTACCATCATTTAGGTCTTCTTTTTCTAAGATCAATATTGCTGTTTTTCAACACTTAATTACTTTTAATTACCAGAGAAAGAAAACAACTGGTTCCAATTACATAGTAGAGGTCCTCTCTTAGTCACTTCTCAAGGCTGAACAGGCTGAGCTCCTTCAGCTTTCCTTAGCAGGAGAGAGGCTCCAGTCCCCTACTGATCTTTGTCACTCTCTGCTGGACCCACTCCAGGGATTCCATGTCTCTTGTTCTGAGGAGTGCAGATCTGGACACAGCACTCCAAAGTCAGCCTCACTATTGTTGGTCCTACTGGAAGTGCTCGTAAAAGGTATCAGTTCCTGTGGAATATAGTCATGGTAGATGCAATCTGTGCTGTTCCATTCAGTAAGATGGTAGGTGCGAAGACTCGTTTTTCCCTACTCATTAGCATTGTCCTCTATGGCAAAATTTGAAGTTATATATCAGGCCTGACTTACCTACACAAATATATTCTGATGAAAGATAACTTAGGTACTATTTTATGCTAGTCAGGTACACTGATTTATTTTTATAGCTTGATTAGTAGTTATCTGTCAATTAAATTATTAACAAGTTTAAAACTCTTAAAATATTTATTGTCTCAGGTTAAAGTTAGACAGGTAAAGAAATTTTATGTGTGAAATATTTAAATCTTCAAGGATCATAATTTTGGTAGATTACTGGGAGGAGAGTACTGACACTTTCAAACATTAGCTATTGAAACACTTGTATTCACCACTTGTATTTCACCACTGACTCAGTAAGTTCAGCATTGTGTCCAAGGACTTTGTGCACAAATACGGAATTCTGTGTTGCATCCATCAGCTGGAATCTCTGTCTTCTTTATGTATTCTTTTTGTGCTATCATTGATATCTGTGCTAAATAGGCACAGATAAGGTACACATATGATGCAGACTTTTCAAATAATGCTTTTGTCGCTAAAACTTCTTCAACCATCTTTTCATGTTGCATGAAGCTGGTTTTGGTAATATTGCTGTCATCAGATGAGAAAACCAGGAACCATTTTTCAAGGATTTGAAACAAGACTGCAGTGGAAATGTTTAGCTTGATAGACAGCGAAAGAATGAAAGTACCTAAAATATGGACTCAAATGTGTGTGTATGAACGAACTGGTCATAGAACAATATCAATGGGTATGTAACAAATGAACAGAAGTAACACCCTAAATTAGTGCTTTTCACAACTATTAACTCTCTGCATCTGACAGAATTTAGCCAGTGGTTTCTTATGGATTTACAGACAAAAGACAAAGTCATGTCATAAAGGCAAGTTTACAAGTATTAATCTGTCAATGACAAATATTCTTTCTTCAATTTATTGTAGAAAAGACAAGTGATATGCATATCACACAAGGTTTAATCAGAAATACTGCTTGTCACAAAATCAGTTATATTTCAAAATCTTGGGAATCAGAGATTTCTTTACAGGTTAGAACCAAGTGGGCTTTACATCGCCCAGCTCCATGTGGATATCTTAGATACTTTAGAAAGCCTGGAAGATTACTGGATTTCTCTGCATGGGAAACTGATCTGAGCCCTTGCTGCCTGACAATTTATCAGTTAATTTTACACTTTAGCCCTTTCCAATATTTTGTTACCTTTTTTAAAGGATGTTCTTCTTGATCAAACACAAATGCTGTTCAAATTCTCTTTCCTAATTGAATTGGTTTTGATGTGTCAGCTTTGGAGGCAGCTTACAAAGCTCAGGTGGAAGTTAGGCCAACCTCATCATTTGTCATTCCTCAATTTTACAGCTGTTGGATTCTATTAATGGGACTTCTGCTTGCCTTCTCCCACTTAAACAAAAGGAAACCTGACAAGTCAATCTTTACTGAACGAAGTTTGGGGGCCTATTGTATTATTTCCTAATTTCTAGGTACCTCCTCCAAACCACCCCCCCCCATCTCCCCCCCCAACTTAGAAGCATATTCAGAAAGGGGTGTGACAGCTGAAGCAAACCCTCTTCCTCTGTATTAAGCTAGTCCTCTTTCATATTGCTACAGTGACTTCAAAACTTGTTGTCAGAGAAGCTCTGAAGCCATTACTGCACTCTTGAAGTGTTCATTTTAACATATTGACTTCCTCACTGAACAAACTTTAACACTGTGATAAAGTGCTTGAATACCTGAAAAATAGATCATACTTGACTTGAAGTTCAGTTAAAGATTGACAATGTTAAATATTAACGCAGAGTTTGGTATTTTTATTTCATATAATTCTCTCCCATTAAAAAAAAAGTGTTTTAAGTTTTACTTTCTTTCTGTAAGATGACTTAATTAGAAGCAAATCATAGGAACTTACAGTTCTACAATACAACCAGTAATGCATGATAAATCTGGTAATACAAATGTCTAACTTCTGTTAACATAGTTGAAAAAACCTCTTCAGTTTTAATAAGCCTTTAAAAATGAGAGAAACTTGATAAAATTAACTTACTATTCTAGAAAATATAATAAAAGTAATATGTTGCATTTAATCCTAGTAAAGTCTTCCTGTCTCATAAGCAAATTCTGTCTTAGTGCTAAGGTCAGAAACAACAGATATATCTGATTTGCTGTCAACATTACAACCATAGAAAATAAATTACTGAACAACCAGGAATATAATGTTTGAATCTTTATGCTTCATGTAAGCAAATTCTACAACTTCAAGTTCTTGGCAGAAAATTGTTTGTAGTAAAAATAAGTACATGGTAGCACCTCAAATTCTAATAATGTTAGTGTCAGAAAACAATTTTTCAGAAGAAAGAAAAGTGATTAACAAGGACTTATTTTACTTAAATTTTATCCTTTTGTTGAAAGACAATAAAGCAATTATATTGTAGTTCTGTAGTTCCCACTCTGTTAACATTTTCTTTCTTATCTAGACCTTTACAATGTTTTCCATATAGTTTTCCAACTCCCACTAAAGGTGAGTTACTACCACACAATTCCTGCTGGGTTTTTAATGTTAATCTTGAAGAGTTTAATTTTATTTGTTAAATGCACAAATAACACTTCACTTTCATGAGTGGTTTAAAAAAACCCTGCAAGGAGTAGGAAAGGAATATTAATAAAAGCCTTAAAGCATACTTTACCATTCCTGATGACCTCAGGTATCTCTGTGATGTGCATGGAAATTTATGAAAACCTGTATAGTCATTACATTACACAATATCAGGTAATCCACCAATTTACATACAATGATTACTCAAAGTGAGTCACATTTTTAAGCAGTATTTTGGCCATAATTTCAAGCTTTTATTTTGTCAATTTACAGTGATTTCAGTAAGTTGTTTGGGATATTGGCAAGTTTATGAGAATTATCTCTAGCTGTATTCTTTAATTAGCAGGTTAGATCTCTAGTGACCAAAGACTCTTTTGGCAGCTAAAAGAAAGAAATTCTCTGGTTGTTTCTAAATAAGTGAAACACTGCTGGCCTTTGGCATGTTCTAAACAGGTCACAAAAGTACAAATGTTTCCTTGCCAGCTTTCCAATTAGACTACAAATTGAACACACAGCAGTATGAGCCAGATTTGCTAAATAAAACCAATACATCACCATGTACGTGGCTTGTGACAGACAATATGCACCTGCTCATTCTAATCAGGGCTCTCTTAGCTTCCCACAAACGTGCAATAAATCTGGGCCTACTCATCATTCACCATGTGTCCATGAATGAAAAAAAAAGATAAACCTTTAGCTGATTTTTTCTTACCTTCAGTAAAAACCAAATATATTTTTAAACTTAAAAAGTAAAAAACCATCTTTTTGAAAAAGATAAAACAGTCTTAAAATCTAACTCTGAAATTATTTTTCTAAATTGTATTTAAAATATTATTTTTTGAACCAGCAGAACAATTACACTCTATCATTATTAATATGGCATTTTGGTATTTTGGTACATTCCATTTTCATGCTTATATATCACTTGTTAAATAAGATGTAAGTAGTTTAATGTCTTTTGGATGCTCAATTTACGCTAAATATTTAGTTCAAGCATTATGACCTTGCAAGCTAAAGACAGAAGACATAATGTACTTTGAATGGAAACTGTGGAGATATCTAACTGTTGAAGTTTCTCACCTTCCTAAAAGAAGACCCAAGTAAATCCAACTATTCTTCAGATTTCTGAGTGATTTGATTAAAGATCTTTCTACTGCTTCTTCATATCAGTTTTTTCTCTCCCTTCTTCTCCACAGTTAGTATCTTCTGCTAGCGTATCTGAATCTATGGATGGTTCCCTATTCCCACACATCTGCATCTTCATACTTCATACTTCATACTTCATACTTCATACTACTTCATCTACAGCCTACCATTTTATACTATGTCAATCTGTCCTGACTTTCAATTTTTTTGGTACCTTTCTAGATTACGGCTTAGCCCAGTATTTCGTAATTGTCTCATCTGGACCTGTATCACAGAATCAGTAAGGTTGGAAGGGACCACTGAAGGTCATCCACTCCAACCTCCCTGTTCAAGCAGGGTCCCCTAGAGCATTTTAATCAGAATTGTGTCCAGATGGTTTTTTAATATCTCCAGAGAAGGAGACTCAACAACCTCCCTAGGCAGCCTGTTTCAGTACTTTGTCATCTATATATCATGACGAATTTCAAATCCTGGATGCCTTAGTCCACCTAGTGATTTTTTTTATATGGCAGTTGGAAACAATGGAGAACTGCTCATAATTAGCATAAATACACATTTATTTTACGCTAAGATATTTTTCAGTTTTATTCTTCATCTTTTCATTTGTTCAGTTAATTACTTCACCTGAGGTGTATTACAAAAAATGTATGGCATGTTCTGTGACCTTTGATTTTAAAAAAGACTTCTGAGGTTTGGTGTTACCTTTGATGCTACTCAGTTGTGCCTAAATTAATATCAAACAATCATAGCTTGGTTTATTAGAGCTGTATTAACAGTCAGACTGAGTCCTAGCTGTTTATTTCAAAGCATACTGTGATTTATTGAAGACATTGTCTAACTTAAGGACAGAGACGTGCCCTGATAACCTGTTACTATCATTTTCTTTTTGCAGTCAGTGCTGATTGATCAGTGGGACATGACAGCAAAAGGCAGTTATTTGTCTCAGCTGCTACAGTTTTGTTCTTTCTTTAGCACAGTGATGGCATGTTCTATCATAAGTCTTTTTCTTTTATTCTCCATTTCTCAAAAAAACATCCTCAATTCATATCAAAGCTTTAAATTGCATAATCAGTTGCCCATAAACATAATTTTCTTAGCCATATTAGCAATATTTTCAATGCTACATATAAGTGGTAACGTAGTTTCCATACATTAGTTTTCACTCAGATTTTTCAATTACAACTTGAACAACTATGAATTGAGGTGTAAGTTAAACTGACACAGTTCACAGTAAAATATGTTTGGCTAGACAGAGTTCCCCTATTTGCAAATAATTAAGGCACAAACTTAGAGTATGGTATGACTGTATTCACTATATCATCTCTCTGTTAAGTTCCTAATACCCAAACGAATTTTCTCAGCATATTACACAGTATTTGGAAGGTATTTCATTATTTTCTTCTCTTGAGGCTGTTTTAATTTAAATATTTATTTTAAATATTCGTTTTAAAAATTCATTGAGTTACTGAAAGAGAATGTAGATGATGCTAATATAATACACTCTTTTTTTTCTAAAACTCGATTTTTGATTTTTTTTCCCTACCTCAAAAGCTTGAATGGGAGGTTTTAGATGGCTTTTCTAAATCTGGCATCTGACATACTTATCAGAAGTAACTTTCTTATAAATATACAGAATTTTTAGTTGGGATACCACGCCTCCAGATAAGGCCATAGGGAGGTGAGCTATGTCAGCACACACCATCCAGACCATCCACTGCAAGTGAAAACACTGGGCGTATTATGAACGCATGACTCAGTCATTCTGCCATTAGTAGGTCTGATGCTTCTCAAAAGTGCCAGATGTCCAACACATTCCCAAAGGACTGCACACATGCACAACCCACTTACAAAAAGTATGTTTACCTAGTTCAATATTTCCGTAAGTATTTCCTTCAATATACCTGCCTTAAAATCTGTTTCATCTTTTAAACAGAGAAAGTATTTGGCAGTATCTGCTGCAATGCAAATTTAAGTACTTCATAAAACATGAAACAGTGTCAGCAGGAAAATCTGTGAAAACCACCTATCCAGAAATCAAGGGGACTTGTGACAAGTTTGATACTCATGCAAGCGTAGTGAAGAATGGAGCCTGGGACTTCCACAGCCTAGGATATTTCTCTACATATTTAACTTAGATAAAAGGGTGTTAACTGTGCCATTCTATTCTGTTAACCATGAAAAGATATTGCAAAGGAAACTATGTGGTGCATTGGCACAGAATCTGTGAATAATTTATAATTTACTAAATACACTTCTTTCCCTAGTATATATTCCAAAAATAGTTTACAGATCTATCTAACAGTGAGACTGTGGCAGGAAATGATACTCATTGGGAGTTTGAGAAATATATACCAAATGTCTTGTAACTAATACAACAATCTTCCACAATCTCAGGGAAATCTTTTGGTTGTTCTGTAGTAAAATGCTGGACCCTGGAGCTACCTTCTCTATATACTGTTGCTTCAGGGGTAGCCTGTAGATGGCAAGTACGGATTTGCCTCAGTAAGACAATACTTTATTCCACTTACACATGCAATACTTCATGTGTCCAAGAAAGTGTGCTCCATTTGTACCTGAGACTGTCCTTGGGCTCTAATGCAGGTGGCAAGCCAGGCCAGTCTTCTGTGTAATTCAGAGCTCATCATCCTGTATAGACATTGGGAACTTGGGAACGGTGCTATTCTACAAGATCATGATTAATATGTTTTAACTCACAGATGTTTGCACGAATAAATATTTTGAAGAATTCAAAGTACTAGTAAACCTCAGTACTGAAAACCCTACTTATATTTCTACATCTTCACAGATTTCTACATCTCTACAGAATCTTATGCTGCTATGCAATTTTTTCCCTCATGTGATAAAGTTGTGAAATTACACGGCGTTTTCCCACATCACAGATCAGAACACAAACACAGCAGAGCAGAACTATTCTAATATTTGAAGGAAACACAATGTTAATGAAAGTTTCAGTAAATTAAGCTAAATAATAAACTATAATCATTGGCTTCTTGTTTCCTGAAAAAACTTTCCAATATTTCAAATTACAGTAATTTTCTGTGCAGCTGTTCTCACTACAGTTTATATAAAGTGATAACTGATAGCTAATTGTATTGATGGACCTTGGCTGAATACAATTACCTCAGTTAAGTAAGGTTCTGATTAAATGAATCATAATAGCATTTTTATTTTACAACACTCTAGCATCAGAAAAAGAGAAAACATCACATTTTTAATTAATACATTTTACTACTTCTGTTTACAAATGCTGAATTATGTCACTGAACTGAATTTTAGTTCTTCAGTTAGTATTGCACAGAATATTGATTATGCAGCAAATGCAGATAACTCAGCACCTACTTATAAAATACGAGTTTATACCAATTTCTTTGTGAAGGTTGCACATCCTCCCCTAAGAAAAGAAATACTCCCGCTCTCATGCTACATAAACCAGAGAAACAAGAAATGAAACACTGAGTATTACATAGCTTTAGGACAAAAGATCCTGAGGTGCTTGTAAGTTGAAAGCAGAAACTCTCACGATCACATCGTGGCACATCATTTTGACAGTTCAAACATAACAGATACGTTCAAGTTTCTTCAGGTCGTTGAACCAAAATGAAGAGGAATAGAGTGGTCTGTAGGCATCCCTTTGCTAATCATGCACATGAAGGGACCAAAAATAAAGATGGACCTCAAAACTGAGATTGAACTTCTGGTCTCAGTCTGAGCTTTGGCCTACAGATGGAGTGTGTTGTCCCTTGAGAATCCTAGGACTCCTTCCGTTCCCTAACCACAGGCTTCACCTGTGGTGCCTGAAGGGGTCTCCCCCTGCCTCCAGGTGCTGTGGGAGGCAGCTTTGTATCTTCCAGCTGCCAGCACTGGGTAGTTGACTTGAATGCTCTTTGGCACTAAAAATGGCATGGGGGTTTGTTTGTGGGCAACTGTGTCGACTTTTATCAGCTAGCAGAAGTTTGTCAAAATATGTCTGGTAAATTTTCCAGGAACTGGTTCATAGGGTTTCTGGTGTTTTTTCTTGACTTAACTGTGTTCCAAACTATAAACTCATCTCAGCCATCTGGACCTCTACTGAAGGATCAAAGAACACACTGAAGTTTTTGTCCCAGTTACTAGTTCCTTATGCCCTGAGAGCTGTCTGGAAGAGGGTGGTCAGTTGGACATCTGTGATGCATTTTAAGGTCAGTCAATCATGTCCAAATTTTATATGTTATCAAAACCAGTAGATCTCTGCTCCTGACTCTGAAGTGTCAAATTTTTTTTTAATTTTTGTTTTGTTTTGTTTTGTTTTTTTTTTTAAATTCCGGAGGATGAAAAGTCTGAATTGCATAGCTTTAAAAGAAAACTTTTCCTCCTCTGTATTCCTCAGCAAGGAGGTAACAAAGAAGAAAGAGATTGGTCTTGCTGTCAGAAAACCTGCATTTCAAACACAGAGCAATCCTGAGCACAGCTGAGGTTCAGTACACGTCTTTCCATTTTTTCCTTTTTTTCCATGCTCTCCAGCTCCAGGGAAATACTGTCAAGTTCACAAGAGTTAAATGGCCACCAAACCATAATGTGGCTTATCAATCTCAGTGACAGCACTGCGAGGAATAAAGAATGTTTCATGCTTAGTGCTGCAACATCTTCAAAACCAATGTGCATGTCTGAAGAGACAGATTTAGAGTCAAGTCAGGAGAGAACTGGAATTCCTTTATGGATGTGCATGAAGCATATACACATTATAGGGTGTTCTTCCATTAAATGTCATTAGAATCATGTAATTCCAAATAAATATTTTAGAAGGATAGATTTAAAATTATTTCTTTACACTCTTACAGGTACTTTAAGGGAGCTTCACATTCTTTTTTGCTTCTCTTTTGAATTAATTGCTATGTAACTTTCAAAACCAAGGTTACACTAAAAAAAAAAAGAGCAAAATAACCACAAATTTCTTTAACAGGCACATGTCTGTTAAAAGCCAATATACAATTTAAAAGATTTTATTTAAGATTTATTTTGTTCTTTTGTTACAATTTTTATTATTTTTTTCTATTTTCATAAATACGGTGTATGTATGTCAACATGTAGACATATATATGTATGTAAGTATTCTACTTTCACAGAATCACAGAATGTGTCAGGTTGGAAAAGACCACAGTGGCTTGTCTGTTCCAACATCTCTGCTCAAGCAGGGTCACCCCAGAGCACATTGCACAGGATTGTATCCAGAAAGTTCTTGAATATTTCCAGTGAGGGAGACTCTGCAGCCTCTCTGGGCAATCTGTTCCAGTGCACGGTCACTGCACAGTAATGAAGTATTCCCTCATGTTCAGGTGGAACTTCCTGTGCATCAGTTCCAGCCCATTGCCTCTTGTCCTGTTCCCCGGCACCACCAAGAGCCTGGCTCCACCTTCTTGACACCCTCCCTTCAGACATTGATAGACCTTGACGAGACCTCTCTCCAAAGTCTCAAGACTAAACAGGCCCAGCTTCCTCTGCCTTTCCTCATAAGAGATTCTCCAGACCCTTGGCCCACTTAGTAGCTCTCTGCTGGAGCTGCTCCAGGAGGTCTGTGTCTTTCTTGTACTGAGGAGCCCAGAACTGGACACAGCACTCCAGATATGCCCCACCAAGGCTCAGTAGAGAGGCAGGATCACCTCCCTCGACCTGCTGGCAATGCTCTTCCTAATGCAACCCAGGATTACTTTGACCTTCTTGGCCACAAGGGCACTGCTGGCTCATGGACAGCTTGTTGTCCACCAGGACACCCAGGTCCTTCTCCACAGAGCTCCTTCCCAGCAGGTCAGCCCCCAGCCTTGGGGGCGGTTCTTGGTGTTGTTCCTCCCCAGGTACAGGACCCCGTGCTTGCATTTGCTGAATTTCAGACAGTTGTCTTTCCATTCCCTCAGCGTGTCAAGGTCCCTCTGAAGTGCTCACAGCACTCTGGGGTGTCGGCCATTGCTCCCAGCTTTCTATCATCAGTGAACTTGTTAAGGAGGCATCTGCCTCTTCATCCAAGAGATTCATGAGTCATTTCCATTGTAAATTAGGAATTTATTTGCTAACTTGAAGTGAAATTCAGGTTAGCTTCACCTGATGGAAATCTCCAATGTAAGCTCCACTTGTAATTCTGGAAAGATTAAAAATATTTGCAACAACTGAGGAATGAGTGTAGTGCAAAGATACATATTTGAAATCAAAGGTTTATGCTAGGGGACTATAACAGATTTTTTTTTATAAGATGGCTTCATATATAGGCTGTGCTCTTAAAGCCTATGATAATATGAAAAACAGGTTTGATTGTTCTTATAACATTATAGTACTTTTTATTTTTAGCCTCACATCTCAATGTGTAAAACAGAAAGAAAATGCTTGTTCTTCCACAAGAAGTCTTCTGTTCTTTGGCTAAGTCTTAAAAAAAAAGAAATAAAGTGGTTTTTTTTTCATCCAGTTCAAGAGAAACCAATTCATAGGAAAACAATTAATTCCATAGATTATGTGATATGGAATGATAAATCATAAAATGATAGAATCATAAAATATCCCGAGCTGGAAGGCACCCATAAAGATGGTCAAGTCCAAATCTCTGCTTCTCACAGGACTATCTAAAACTAAACCACATGACTAAGAGCATCATCCAGATACTCCTCAAACACTGAATTTCTTGTTTGGCATCCAATCCTTTAAAACTGGTCAAAAATCCTGGATTATTTGCTGCTTCCTTCATTTCATTCCACTTAAAACTTTCCCAAGATTTAAAGATGAGTCTTTAGTGTGGATTTTCTATATGAACTGTACATAAAACGTCAAGTCATTAGGCAATTAAAGCTAAATTAATCTGTTACAAGATATATGATGGTTGTATGAACTTTTCTTGGTACAAGTAGGTAGCTGTGCAATCAAGGTCTCCAAGAGAATATGTGCTGCTGTAAGCATGCAAATTCACTCATGCATCTGGCTTG
Organism: Dasyornis broadbenti; assembly: GCA_013397935.1. Taxonomy (NCBI): domain Eukaryota; kingdom Metazoa; phylum Chordata; class Aves; order Passeriformes; family Dasyornithidae; genus Dasyornis; species Dasyornis broadbenti. The sequence continues at coordinate 1,623,463 of VZRN01003245.1, read as the reverse complement.
CATGGGCAGAGGAGTGCTGTTTGGCTAAAGGTATCCAAGGATATAGTTCTACTTTTGGACCTAACCTGTTGTATTTAAATGTAAGAAGGGGGATTTTTGCTCTGCCTTTCTTTTTCCACATCTTGTTGCAAACTCTTGAGATTTCTCTTTTCACAAGTGTTTTTACAATGAGTTGAATGCAGGGAAGCAAACAAGAAAGCCCAGGAGGTGGGGAAATGAGCCAGCCAGCATCTGTCAGAGACCCATATTTAGTTTACATAAAGCATAATGAGAAACCACATAAACAAATGAAACAGAAAGAAATTCCAACACAGCCATCACAGGGGAAACAAAGATAGAAACACAACTGGTACAGTGAGACTATATCCCAAGAACATGAATATCAGAAAAAGTCTGGAGAATGGTTTTTGGAAGTGACAACTTATTGAAAGCACTTTTGTTATATGCTGACAAATTGTTTTGTGGTCCATTTCTCCAGAGCATAGATAAACAGGATTTTGCATTTTCCTTTTCAACTAATCAACTGTATAAAAGAAAAATCGAACCCATTATCACTTTCTCCATTTAGCTGAAATAAATATGTACCCAGAATTTCTGAGGATCTGAAAACTTAAGTGCTTTCTTTAGCATATGCTAAAGTTGGTGATACTGAATGAATTTAGAATGTATACACTAGATGTTTCATATATTTGGATTCAATATCTCGCATTAAATTCTTTAAAAGACTAGTCTTGTTTATTATTTTCTTTCCTTTTTGTTGTTTTTTGTTTGCTTGTTTGTGTTTTGTTTTGAGTTTTTTGATTTTGTTTGTTTTTTTGGTCAAGATTAGATAGAATCATAAAATCAGAGAATCATAGAATGTTAAGGAGTTGGAATGGGCTTCAAAGAACACCCAGTCGGAAACCTTCCTAGCACGGGCAGGAACACCTCCCACTAGACCAGACTGCTCAAGATCTTATCCAGCCTTGCTCTGGCTGCTTCCAGGGTTGGGACATTCACGGCCTCCCTTGACAGCCTGTTACTGTGTCTGACCCTCCTACTATCTAATCTAAATTTCCTCTCTTTCAATTTGTACCCATTAGTCCTTGTCCTATCACTACAGTTCGTAACAAAAAGTCCTTCTCCAGCTCCCCTGCAGGCCCCTTCAGACACTGGAATGCTTCTATGAGATCTCCACACAAACTTTTCTTCTCCATGCTGAGCAGCCCCAACTTTCTCAGCTTGTCTTCATAGGGGAGGTATTCCAGTCCTCTGGCTATCTTCATGGCCCTCCCCTGGACTTGCTCCAACAGTTCTATGTTTTTGTGTTGGGGACATCAGAACTGTAGGCAGTATTCACAGAATATTCACAGCATGTGCTGAGTTGGAAGCCACCCACAAGGACCACCGAGGCCAACTCCCAGCCCTGGACAGCACCATCCTCAAATGCTTCTTGAATTCTGTCAGGCTTGGTGCTGTGACCACTTCCCTGGAAAGCCTATTCCAATGCCCGATCACCCTCTGGGTGAAGAACATCAATATCCAAACTAAACCTCCCCTGACACAGCTTCAGAACATTCTCTTTGATCTTGTCACTGGGCACCACAGAGAAGACATCAGTGCCTGCCCCTCCTCTTCCCCTCACAAGGAATTTGTAGACTTCAATGAGGTCTCCCCTCAGTCTCCTGTTCTCCAGGCTGAACAGACCAAGTGACCTCAGACGCTCCTCATATGGCTTCCCCTCAAGGCCATTCACGATCTTTGTAGCCTTCCTTTAGATGCTCTCTAAAAGATTCATATATTTCTCATATTGTGGCACCCAAAGCTGCACACAATATTCAAGGTGAGGCCACCCCAGTGCAGAGCAGAGTGGGACAATCCTCTCCCTTGCCCGGCTGGCGATGCTGTGCCTGCTGCCCCCAAGGACATGCTTGGCCCTCCTGGCTGCCAGGGCACTGCTGGCTCATGTTCAACTTTCCACTGACCAGGACCCCAAGGTCCCTTTCTGTGGCACTGCTTTGAAGCATCTCATTGCCCAGTCTGTCCATACATCCAGGGTTGCCCCATCCCAGGTACAGAATCCAGCACTTTCCCATGTTGAACTTCATATGGCTGGTCACTGTCCAGGCCTCTAATTTGTCTCTCTGCAGGGCCTCTCTGCCTTCGGGGATGTGAAGAGCTCCTCCCAGTTTTGTATCATCTGTGAACTTGCTCAGTGTTCCTTCCAGTCCTGTATCCAAGTGGTTTATGAAGATGTTGAAGAGCACAGGACCTAAGATGGAACCCTGTGGAGCCCCACCAGTGACAGGTCATCAGCCTGATGCCACTCCATTCACTGTAAGTCTTTACGCCCGACCCATGAGCCAGCTGCTCACCCATCATATGACATGTTTATCCGACTGTGTGTTGGACATCTTGTCCAGAAGGAGACTGTGATAAACAGTATTGAAAACTTTACTGTAATCTAAAATAGATTACATCAAATGACTTCCCTTGATCGACTAGGTGGGTTATTTTGTCATAAAATGATATCAGGTTCAATACCAGAACTTTCCTCTCATGAAGCTATGCTGGCTGTGTCCCTTAACTGCATTGTCTTTCTGGCGTTTTTCAATACCTGCCAAAATAATCTCCATAACTTTACCAGGCACTGAAGTGAGACAGGCCTATAGTTTCCAGTGTCCTCTTTCTTGCACTTCTTGAAAATCAGGACAACATTTGCCAGCTTCCAATCAGCTGGAACTTCTCCAGATTCCCAAGACAGTTCCTTCCAGGTAGGGTCTCACAAGAACACAGTAGAAGGGAAGAACCACATCCTTCAACCTGCTGGCCACGCTCCTTTTGATACAGCCAAGTATTTTGTTGGCTTTCTGGGCTGAAAGTGCACACTGCTGATTCATGTTGAATTTTTCATCAACTCTCACCCCAAGTCTTTCTCCACAGGGAGAAAGACTTTATTATGCCCTTGTTATGCTATGCAACTCATTTTTATTCAAGAGATATTTCAAATTTTTAATATTTTCAGTATAAAATTCTAAACATTTTCTATTAACATGTCTGCATAGGTACTTCATCTATAAGACATTTCAGTTTGAATTTTAGTTTATTCGTAATGTTATTTACCATTTAATAGCTAAGGTAGTCCATTTGAGCCTAACAAATATTTGTTCCAGATTGCACCTGAATCTAAAGCTCACAATGATCTTGTTAAGATGAGGAACACATCCCCAAGGTTGTTCAAATTTAAACAATGAAGTATAAGTTGTCATGAAATTATTGTGTGTTTGTCTATGTGTTTGCTGTCAAGGTTAAAGTTTCAGTTTAGGTTCTCTTTGTGATTGCATTATTCTATTCTATTAACTGAAGATTGTGATAACTGAAAAAACCCCTAAAACTTGAATGTCATTCAATTCTGCATACAATTCATACAAACCACAGAAATTTAACAAATACATGTCCTAAACCCCACCCTTTTTTATAAGTACCAAAGTCAAGCTTGATTGGTATTGAACACAGTATAAGATGTAGTAGTCTGTTAAATGTTGGAATAAGACTGGCAGAAATCTTACTTCATATATGAAAGCCTGAAGTCTAGCCTTGTTCTCCAAGATATTACTTTCTCAAGCATTGCTCAGCCTACAAATAAAATCCTCCTTCTCAAAGCAGGTCAGTGATGAGGGAGTATCATTGAAGACAAAGGACAAGTAGGAAAATAGTTTGTAATACCATGAAATGATTTTTTTCTTTGTGTCATTTTATGTATTATATTTTAATATTTTATGCTTTTATTCTATGTGAAGACTGACAGCTTTCAAATTTTCTCTTCTAAACTATATGTGTGACTTTATGTATAAATATTTCTTTTGTTGTAATCAGGCAACAAAACCCCTAAACTTAGGCTTCCTTTTCATCATGAGAGTGTCTGAATTATTTTCTTCTAGCTATTTCTAATGTTTTCCCTAATGGTTTAATCTTTTCCAACATTTCAATACATTTCAATAGCTATCTATAAACAGATAGGTTATAGGAAACTTCATTTGACTATTTAATTCATCGCATTATATAGAAAATTATTATCAGCATTAAAATTATCTGCCCACCCCCAGAACAGGATAATTTGTTTATGTCCCTATTTTCTCAGTTAAGAGTGTTATCTCTCTAGCCCACTGGCTAATGCTGTACTGTAACTCTCCATCTCTCTTTCCTGAATCCATATACTGTTGACAAGAAAAATTACCTACTCTGCATGCTTGATTGATTTTTTTTTTGGTTGTGTTTTATTTTAAAACTTTGCAAACTATGCTGATGTTGTACTAAATAGAAAACATATATAGGTTTTTTCAATGGCTCACTGGTCTGTGGTGATATTAGCCTCCCACAGAAAGCAGGCACCACAAAAAGTTTACCTAGGACTCTGTAGTTATACCTTTTTCAGAACTTGGTGGAAGATATTTTGTTGAATAAGGAGAAAGTATGCAATACCAAATGCCACCTTCTTTCTTAACTTGCTATTATTATCTTCCAGGTATACTTCCAAAAATATAAAAAGCAGTTTGTTTTAAAGTCAGGAATCAGTCTTGGTTTAAAATTAGGAATCAGTCAAAATACTGGTGACTCAAAAGTCGTAATTTACTTCCAAAACCTTAGACTGAATAAGCAGGAAAATTAGATTCATGCATATGTTATAGGCGTTATTAGTTCAAGCAAATGGATGAATGTATCACACATATGGCTTTTGCAGTCACTCCTCTGTGTTATGCCAGAGTTGAAAAGCAAGTGAAGAACTTGGCTTGTCTTATTACAGACATTTATGACAAACAACAGCAAATTTTGCAACCTTGTGCTATTTTTCAAATTTGTTCATATTTTTTTCACTTGGTGCCCATAAAGTTCTTTTTTTGGTTGTTTTCTTTTAATTCTGCTATTTCTTAGTTAGAGATTAAATGTAAATCTTTATAACTTTTTAGTTTTGAAACACCTTATTTTGATGATGTCAGTTGGGTAAATGCAGAAAGTATTCCTTTCCACCAAAGGACAGGGCAACATACATATCCAAATGCCCAGATCAGCTGAATAAACTTAAATTTCCAGAATGCTTCCAATCTACCTGGTTTTCTTAAGCACTAATAGTTTGAGACAGGCACATATCTACTTCTAAAAGTTTCTCTGAAAATTTTGATCTTTACCTGTTATTTTTGTAATATGTTCTTCAATTTAAAGTGGCCTTTTAACATAAAATATAAACTATGACTAAGGGAGGGCCCTTCACTGTTTTTTCTTAGCAAAAACCTAGATTACTTTTCTTTGTGCATCTATATTTCTGCTATCCTAAGGGTGCCATCTTGAAAGATCTTTGAGGCATGCCTTGGCTTTCATGACATATTTCTTCATTGTCTAATGCTGGTCCTAAGCTTTCCACTGTATAAATAAAAACTAATGATAAAACCTACTCTCAGAAAAATTTCCCTCTCAGGGAAATTAAGATTAAAAGCCAAACACAATGCATCCCTAGTGAGCCCAGCTCCATCCAAAGTCCTAATTTAACATGGAACTATTCTAAATCTGTACCACTGACTCAGAGTTTGAGATAATAAAGCAGGGAAAACACATGTAAAATTCAGCTCCTGGGTTGATTTAAAAAATATTCCATCACACAGGTTCCCAGCTGCTTTCTTGCTCCAAACTGCCTGCTCCTGGCCTCTGCTAGGAAAAGTTAAGACACCTCTCTAGGGTTCAGCTAATCTACACATAATCAGTCCTCTGACGCATAAACAAAAGCTATGCTTTGCATAGATATGAATTGTCATTTGACAGGAAATTTATTCTGGGTGAAATACTTTGCATTTTGCAACTGCAGATATGCCAAATCTTTTAAGTGTAAAGCTCTAAGGCAGAAAATGACCTTATGAGGCTTTCTATTCAGAGCTGTATGACATCCTGAATGAGTTCAGGAACATGCAGATGGCAGCAGCAAAAAGACAGCTGTAAAGATCTTCAAGATTACTATGAAGAACAAATATATAGTCCATTTATTTTAAAAAGTGTAAGTGCATTTTCAATTTATTGGAATGCATTTTTTATTGTGCCTCAAATAGCAGTGCTATTCCAAGTAAAATGTCCTGTCAGGATGCAGAGTAAAATGCTGAAGTAATATATACTGATGTTCTGACTTCAACGTGTAAAGAAAATATGTGAGAATCATAGTTGTGAACATCATTATTTTACAGCCACCACTGCTTTGCCATGATGAAAGTAATGGCTTTCCCTAGAAGTTGCTGATCGTGGTTAACTGCTGACCCCTTGCACAAGCAAGTGAGAGAAGCTTGAAGTCATCCAGGAGAAGAGGCGAATATGCATTTTGTAAAACCAAGCTATTTACCAGTGTGAGACTCTTGAGACATTTTTTTAATATGAATTTTTAATATTAATTTCTTCTTAGATTACAATTCAAGCTACTTTTTCAATTCAATTCAGGATTTTATATAAAAATTTCATGCATTTTTAGCATGTATTTGAAGTGGAAGGAGTGTTCATCTCCTTGTTATTTTAAAGTGAATGTGAAAGAATTTTCATAACAAATGGATTTTAAAAATGTTACCATGATTTTTTAATCTGGAAAACTCATTTTAGAGGTACTTTACTGCATGCATGAGGTGATAAACCTCAGGATCAAAATGTGAATGAAAACTCAATAACTTTCTTGTTAATAAGGTTTAGAATTAAAGAAATTAAGAATGGGACTGCTATAAGAATATTTTTTCTTTTTCATAATGTAGCCCATTAACAATAACTTTATTCTCACCTTCTTTTTCTTAATGAGGTTTCGTTTTTTGTTTTGTTTTGTTTTGACAGTGTAATGCTATAAAGCCCTACTTGGAGAGAAACATTCTTTCTTGTCTTGAATAAAACAGTATCAACATGGCTTAAACCAAGGACACAAAAGGAAATTACCTTCTTCCTCTATACACCTATACAGAAATTACATAGGTAAAAACAAAACAATCTGTGAAGTGGGGAAAAAGGAACTCCAGGGAATTCAACCGTTTACTGCCATTCTGTAAAAAATGCCAAAGTGAAGCAGAAATTAAAGCAATTTATATAGAAGATTCTGCTTCTCAAAATCATTACTTTTCCTTAAGCTTAGTCAAATTGTTGGAACAGCAGCTTTTGAAGAGACAATCTCAGCAAACAGAAAAATATAAAGGCTGTTCTTCAGGTCAACTGAATATGTTAACAATTTCCCATTTCTAACATGGTAACAATTGCTGATAGAAAAGTTTTAAGTAACACATATACTGTGTGAGGAGATTGTGTCTATGTGTGCTCACAAAATTCACAAACAAAGAAATAAAGATTTTTTAATGAATTGGTTATGTTCTCTAGGTAGTATGTGTGTATTGATAATTCTGATAAAAAGTTATAACTTATTCAAATATAAAAAAAATTCTAAACCAAACCATGAGAAATGCAGAAAACCAGGTCAAGAGTCCACATGAGTCTGACAAAAATGCATATGTCATTATATCATATAATCATAGAACATCAATTTCTGGTTACAAATAGTTTTGAAGAAATTCTGAATGCTTGTATTCCTTCTGTACTAGTGTTTATTTTGATTTTTGAATTGACAAATCCAAAATACATAACAGATTTTGCTCATATAATAACTCAAAAGGGGAGAAATATTGGTGGAGTTTTTTAGGTTTCTTTTTGTATTTTGAAATCCCTCATTGCAGGTCAGATCTGAGAATTTTTAATTGGACATTTTTACTTCCTTGACAGTTTAATGAGATAACATTGCATGGTTTCATAATGATAAAGTACTTTCAGATTTTTCATCACATTTGACACTTTAATAGCTTTTATTTAATTTGTTACTTCTTATGGCATTCAGCATAAGGACTGTGGGTCTCTGAAGGAGAGTCTGAAGTGTTCTCTTTTCTTAATTATTTATTTTTTTCCATTGCTGTTTGCTACATTTTCTGAATTTACTTGGCATTGATTCATGAAAGAGCTTTTAAAAATCTTAAAACCATGGATTTAGATGCTTTTCAAGTTGCAGCTTTAGCAAAAGAAGCAATGGGCCATATCTAAATAAAACACTTGGGGCCTTTTCTCTGAAATCAATCATCTAGGATCCATTTCAGTTCATGCAGAGTCAGACCTGTCAGAAGGATATTGAAACCTAACAGCTCACTGATCAGCAACAGTAAAACAAGGAAAACAGATTTAGCTTTTCAGCACCACTCCCAGAGGGACATCCAAGTCTACAAAGATACCAACTTGTAGACAGAGGTGGGAAACTTTCCTTGGAGTAGAAACCTTTTCTTTTAGGAAAACACAGAAACACAGGAGCAGAAAGAGGACACGCTTGTGGTATTACCTTGGGAAGGTCTTGGAGCTGCACAGAGCTGTGCATCTAACCACCCATGCTGCAGTATCGTGCTTCTGGCCCTTCTTCATTCCTTTTCCTGAGGTAATTCTGTCTTGAGCATTATGTTGCTCTAAAGGAGCCTACAGTGTCATAGCAAAGCAGAAGTTGTGATAAGAATGGTAAGATGTGATTTATACAGCTAAGATGGAATCTAGTTACACTAGATTTGGACTTCACCTATATTAGCAAAAAATATCTGATAAGAGTAAATGTGCAGAGACAAAGAGCTGGCACAGGAGGCCCAACAACATGTACATTTTAAGATGATTACTTTAGGTCAGCTCCAGTTTGATTCTGTAGATTGGATGTTCACCAGTATCTCATAGTGAAAGAGTTTATTAAGAGGCAATGACATACTGTTATTGCCTCTTACTTTATCTTCTACCACTATCAAAAGTTTATCCCAGGAAAGATGTTGCTCTTTAAGTGTCATTCAAGCAGTTGCATGTTGCTTTTAGGTCACCCCTTAGCATCCCTTAGTCAGAATAGATAAGCCCTCCTTGTAGATCATCTGCTCAAGGCCCCTGACCAGGATAGTAGCAATCCACCGGATCTACTTCAGTTTCTTAACACTTGTCTCAAAATGAAGACAAGTATCCCAAATGCAACCTTATCAGCACAGAGTAGAGTGCTAGTGTTTTGCTTTGTTCTCCTGACCATGTTTCTCCTAGAGGAAGTCCATTGTGTGGTTTGAAATGTGGACTTCAGTATAGCATCCAGTTTTGTTCTTGAAAGACTTCATAAGTTTTATGCATGCTTAATCAAGTTCATCAATGTCCCTCAGAACTGCAGATTATTCATTGTGCCAGTTAGTTATTTTGCTTTATTTTTTCTGAAGATTTACTATGGGTGCTCTCTGTCATTGTCCACATCATCGATGAAAATAATGGACAAGATGGATCCCAGTGTCTGCCTGTCTAAATTAGAGTCACCAACAGGACACAAGCTCATTGATTCCCACCCTTTGAGCTTAGAAATCCATTCATTTTTCATTACCCAAACCAGTGCTCTGTTCAAAACCTCAGCTGCCAACTAAGAATACAGTGAGGGTTGCTGTCACAAGACCTACCAGCATCCAGGAGTGTCACAGTCACCACTCTCTTGTCATCCATAAAGACAGCAATTTCTTTGCAGAAGCAAAGAAGTCTGGATAAGCATCGTCCTTGAAAAATTCATATTGACTGCTCCTGATTTCTCTCCGGTTTTTTCATCTAAACAGATTGATTCCATTACTCCAACATCTGTCTAGGGACAGAGGTGAGGCTTACTGGTCAAAATTTCCCTTCTTGCTCTTTTAAAATAAATATGCATTGCATTAACTTTGTTCTGGTTGTCATGAACCCCTCCCAGATATTCAAGGTTAACCACACAAGAGAATGTTTTGCTCCAGTTTTCTCTGTTTTCATTAAAACTCAAACAGCTTTTACTCTCCATAGCAACTTCCCAAGGATTCTGATTAGATGAAATTAGCTGATGTCTGCTCTTCTAAAACCTTTTTCTAGCATTTCAAAATTCATATATAAAAATCTACAGAGTTATCTTTTTTACCAGCTGACAGATAGAAGTTGGGAGGTTGCCAAGCAGAAGGGAAGAAGTGGAAACTCTACTTTCTGTAATGCAGTCAACAATCCTTAATCAGGCCCAGAACCCTGAGGGCTCTAAGGTAATTCATTCCACTCAGCTAAATGGAAAATTATTAAAATAACATCACATACTTTTATAATGCCTTCTCTCCAGGGTTGTCAAAGTGCTTTGTAATAATTAATTAATTAACTGAGCCTTGTAACATGACTTTGGCATAAAATACTACTGTACTCCAATCTACAAATGAATCTGCTCATAATGAGTATGTATGTCAGCTGGAGAAAGGTGGTGTGTCTGTAAGCTTGCCTATTATTTCAGTTAAAGTAAATGTCTAAGAAAAATGAGATTAATTGCCTTTTGTGATGACAGCCTTTCTTCATCACTCAGAGACCAGAGAATATACCTTAAGCAACTCCCTTTTATCCAAAAATAAATCCTCTGCTAAATATCCAATTAATTCAAAATGTAACCACATATTGTAGCAGAGGGACACTTTAACAAATTCAGTGGTAAAGGATAGAAAACAAACAGGGATGAGGTTCTGATGGGGTTTTTTTAAAGTATTATTTATAGTTATGATGTAAACTCCCAATGGGAAATAAATTTCAAATTCTTTTTTTAAAACTTGAAAGCAGCAAGAAGAATAAGCAGCTGATTCTGGCACTCAGCTAGGAATTGGAGCATACAGATTCTAGGAACTATTCTTCCAGGCTGGAGCAGAATCCTGAGACACAGTCTTCGACATCTGCCATTAGAAAATACGTTGACTTTTTCAATAACTATTTCCGTTCCAATTGATGTAACAAAAATAATATTTGATGAAAAGTTCCTGTGATGTATCTACAAAACTCATAGATATGAACAATCAAGAAAACCAAATGTTGGCTATGAAATTAGGCCCTTCTCCATGACACAAGTCAAGGGTTTATCTATGAAATATAAAATTTGCTTTTATGGAAAAAAAAGTATTGTGTGTTTCTATACAATCCACGTTTAACATTAGGTTCCAAGATTTCAGAAGCTGAATGTTTTCTTCAACACATATCTGCCCTAGTGACGTGGGATAGTATAATGTCTAGACATACAGAAGAATTGGATAAAGGATAAATATAAATTATGCTTTTAATGCACAAAATTTAATTGCAGAATAGTTAGTTCTACTGAATGAATGTCAAACACATGAACAAAATCAGAGAAGACACCTTGTTTTCCAATTAATACAGCATTAAGTCTAGTATTACCATACAGATCAATTTCATTTTCTTTGGTATGGTTTTATCATACCAGCCATGACCTTAGTTGAGATAAACATACTCAGAGGCTGACTTTTTACTCTGTTTCAAATTTTAAGTTTTAGAGAACAACCTTAACTGTTTTGTCAATGTTTGAGCCTGGCCAAATGCCAGGTACCCCCAAATTAACACACCCACACCCAGGGCTCATGAGTTGAGATAAGGAAACCCAGGAGAAGATGCACTCAAATAGGCAAAACAGGACTAACTTAGGTTGCAAAGTGATCTAATTTATTACTAACAGAGTCAGAGGAGTAAATGAGAAGTAAAATAAACCCTTCAAGGCCACCGTTTCTCCGCTCACCCCCCTCCCTCCTTCCCAGCAGCTGCTCAAGGGAATGAGGCATGGTGGAGGGGGGTGGTTAGGTCAGTTCATCACCCAGATCTTCTTCCCCTGCCTGGGGGAGAGGCTCTTTTGCTCTGTGTAGCCATGGGTCTCACTGTCGGCAGCCCGCCCGACACTGCTGCAGTGACGCTGGTCCCCACACAGGCAAGCAGTCTCCCCAAAACTGCTACGGCGTGGGGTCCATCTTCCACGGGGTACAGACCTCTGAGCCGGGCCGTTTCCATCTCGGGAGCAAGGCTTCTTCTCTTTACCGGACTTCTGCTGGGCTTCTCTCTCTCTCTCTCTCTCTCTCTCTCTCTCTCTCTCGCACCCACCCACTCCATGTGGGGCACTCAGTTCAGTCTCAGGGTGCAAGTCAAGGCCTGTTTCTCCACTAGGATTCCCTCTGGACCACGGCCTCCTTCAGGGTATCCACTCGCTTCAGCATGGGCAAGTGGATCTCAGCATTTCCCGTGGGCCCCCATGGGCTGCAGGGGCACCCCTGCTTCACCATGGGCCTCACCACGGCCTGCAGAGGCTGCAGAGCTCCGGCGCCTGGAGCTTTCCCTCCCCCTCCTTCTCCACTGACCTTGGTCTCTCCATGTTGTTTTCCCTCACATACTCTCACCTCCTCCTCCTCCTCTGGCTAAAAGGAAGTGCGTGCAGCCATTGTTTTGATTTCTTCTTAAATATGTTTTTCACAGAAGCATAACCAACATCTCTAATTGGCCCAGGCTTGGCCAGCAGCATGTCCATCACCTCAGAGCTGGACATGGTGAAGGCTTTGAGAAGCTTCACCGAGGAGCCATCTTTGTGCCTCCCCCCACTAGAAAAACCTGGGCCAAGCTAAACCACGACAAGTTTTAATACTAATTTACCAATGTTTCTTTTAGTTTGTCTTTTGCAAGAACAAACCCCAGAGAGTCAAGATATTTCTAAAGTAATATTAAAGAATTGTTCAACAAGATACATTTATAATTATGGTTCAAATGGACTGAAAACCCAAACTATTCTATGATTCTACAAAAAGAGAGACTCATAGTATTTCAAATTGAAAGTCAAAGAATCAACATAAGACATCTTTACAAGTGCCAACTACGATGACATCCAAAATTTCTGTACTTAATCCTTGCTTACTCATACTGAGCTCAGAAAGTTCTGGCTGATAAGGAACAATGTCTAGCACAAAGCATTGTATTTTCACAATTTAATGTCCAAGGGTAGCCTATGGATGAAGACTTCTTGCTCCACCTGCAGGAGGCATCCACTCACAGGCTTTTGCCATGCTAAGGGACTTCAGCCACCTAGACATTTGCTGGAAAATTAGCATGATGAGCTGTAGGCAATCCAAGAGCTTCCTGAAATGGAGGATAACTTCTTGAGCTAAGGAATAGACAGCCCTACCAGAGAGGATGCTTTTACTGGATCTGATGGTCACCAACATAAGCAAGCTAATTGTGGCTGTCAAGGCTGGAGCAGCCTGGGCCACAGAGAGCATGTATTGGTGGAATTCACAGTCCTGAGGAAAACAGATCAGTTACGGTATAAAGCTAGGCCCCTGAACTTTAAGAAAGCAGACTCACAGCTTTTCAGGGAAATAGTAGGTTTCCCTGGGAGACTGCCCTCAGGGGCAAGGGAGAAGAACAGAGCTGGCAGATCTTTAAGGAATTCTTTCATAGAACACAACAGCTAGCGACTCCCAGGAGAAAAAATTGGGCAAGGAAGGCAAGAGGCAGATGTGCCTGAGTAGGGAACTGCAGGTCAAACTCAAGCAAAAGAAGCAAATGCACAGGCAGTGGAAACTAGAACAGGTAACCTGGGAAGAGTACACAGACGAAGTTCTGTTGTGTAGGGATGGGGTAAGGAAGGCCAAGACATAGCTGGAACTGAATCTGGCAAGAGACACAAATGATAACAGGAAGGTTTTTTACAGGTATGTTAACCAGAAAAGGAAGGTCAGAGAAAGTGTATCCCTCCTGATAAGCAGTGCTGGAAAACTGGTAACAGCAGATGAGGAGAAGGCTGAGGTATTCAACAGTAGTTTTGCCTCAGTTTTCAGAAGCAACCTCTTTTCCCACACCACTCAAACAGACAGACAGTAGGATGGAGACTGGGGATCAAAGTCCTTCACACTGTAAGTGATGATCAGGTTCGTGACCACCTGAGGAACTTACATGTACATTAGTCTATGGGACCTGATGTGATACATCCCAGAGTCCTGAGGGAATTGGCTGCTGTCATTGCCAAGACACTCTCCATGATATTTGAAAAGTCATGGCAGTCGAGTGCAGTCCCAAGTGACAGGAAAAAGGGAAACATTGAACCCAAGTTTAAAAAGGGTTGAAAGGAGGACCCTGGGAACTACTGACCTGTCAGTCTCACATCTGTGTCTGAGAAGACCATGGAAAAGATCCTCCTAGAGGTTGTGCTAAAGCACATGGACATCAGGGAAGTGATTAGAAACAGCCAGCACAGCTTCATCAACGGCAAATCCTGCCTGACCAAACCAGTGGCCTTCTATGATGGAGTGACTGCATCAGTGGACAAGAGAAGGGTTACAGCTGTCATTTATCTGGACTTTTGTAAAGCCTTTGATAAGGCACTCCACAACATCCTTCTATCTAAGTTGGAGAAAGATGGATGTGATGAGTGGACTGTTAGATTAATAAAAATGCGGCTGGACAATCGCATCCGAGGGGTAGTACTGAATGGCTGAGTCTCGATGGACATCAGTGACAAGTGACGTCCCTCAGGGGTTAGTACTGGAAGCAGTGTTATTTAATGTCTTCCTTAATGACATAAAGGAAAGCATCATGATTATTCCAGCTGTTAATATTTTTGTTATGCTCAGTCTGTCATCTGGGCACTCAACTCGTTCTACTCAACTTGCATGAAAATATTTTTTAAAATATAGTGGAAAACAGTTTATATAACTATACTATTTGAAATACTTTTAAGAACATTATCGACACACAGTATTGTATTGACTCCAAAGGAACAGACATGATCCATAGAATAGTACTTAATCTTGCAATTAACTAGCTGATCCATACACAGAGCAGCTATATTAAAAGACAATTAAAACAAATTTGACAATAGTGAAGGCAAATGAGGGCAAAAGGGTGTTTCTATTCAAGTGAAAGAAAGTAAAAGAAGCTGTAAAATGGAAAAATCAAAAAACCAGTTTCTTTGTAAAAAAACTAGTGAGGGTTTTAATATGTTACTTTGTATTCTGCTTTCTAGCTTTTAATGCTACTTCTTACTCATTTTATTGTTGTTAAATTTTAGAGTGGTTTTTTTGCAGAAGGTCTACATTGTCAAAATAATTTTCTGTATTTCCCAGTATATATTGGATTTTAATCTCCTATTTGTGTACTTTTTAAATTTCAAATTTGTGAAGTATTCCAGTTGTATTTCAAATGTTGCTGATACTAGTAAGGAGAGGTTTTCATGTGACCCTTATCTGAATTATGGCTGACAATGTAATATCTATATTTTTTAGCCTGAATGAGCCATTGATTACTGGTATTTCTCTACAGAGCTGCACATTTTTTTCTTCTTAAGAGAGTTGCAAACTCATATATTAAACATGTGGCTTGTGTTACTGTTATTTATAAGAAAATGTCAGAAAGATGTCATTTAATGGACTAAAATAAGATTTTCCAAAATTTATAAAAATTTAATTTTTATATATGCAATTTAAGTGTCTAGTTTAAAGTAAAAATAACAACAGACATAAGTGTTAAGGAAATAATTGATTTATTTTCATAAGGAACACTTTAATTGTCATAGTTACTTTTTAAGGGAAATATGTGCTGCTTGACTATCACTTATTTGCATAGCTTTCCCTCCTGAGAAAAATTGCCGTCTGGATTGTTTTGGTTTTTTTTTTTTTTCCTGGAGTAAAAAAATGAAAATAAAAGAAAAGGTATGGAGAACATGGAAATTGAATTAGTGAAAAATTATAGTATATAAAGTACAAAACACATTGTGGCGGTGCATCAGGCAGCTCTCGTGGCAGCTGCCCTTTCTCCACCTGGCACCACCGGAGTGGCCACTAGTACAACCGCCCCGGCTCCTAATGCTGACTCCAGGGGTTTCAGTATGTGGGTTAATACAGAAGTGGATTGGCCTGATCCCCCTGGGAGTTTAGAGTCATTAGGAGGAGTCTGAGGGCTGGCCACTGCCCCGGGGATGTCAATCCCCGGGCTCTCCTCCCCCTATTCTCGAAGTTTCTCCACCTAGTTGACAATCTGTTATGTCTGTTAAGCTGTCCATCCCTAAACCCTTCCCCTTTCTCCTCCCTATCCCTAGAACCTTCCACCCTATTCCTTCCCTCATTGGATGTGTTCCTCGAACCCGCCCCTGAGTCCGCCCTGGGTCAGTGTTCATTGGTTTATTCATGTTATGTAATTTGTCCCCATTGGCCCAGGGAATTATCTCCTCCCATCTCCTCCCAACTCCTCCCCTCCTTAAAACCCCGTGTAACCCCTTGTTCTGTGCCTTTTGTGCCTGGTCCCCTTGAGTGTATGTTGACCCCACATCTCTCCCTGCGAGGCTGGGGAATAAAGAACATTCGAATTCGCCAGCACAGGAGGTCTCCTCTCGCTCTTTATTCCCATCTCCGCTACATCTACATCGGCTACAGTTGCGCCCACCTAGTGTGTCGGGGCATTCCCACCGCGGCGAGTGCAGAGGTTGCTGGGCGACTGCCTGCTTCAGGGGCAGAGGTGCCAGAAGCAAGCTGTAGCATAGGCGCTTTTGGGTGACTGTGCACTGGACGTTGTCCTGCCTGGCCACGCCGGGCCAGTTGAGTGGTGAGCGGCAGCGCGACAACACATCATCTAGTGACAATTCCAGCACCTTGAAAACTGCTAAAAACCGGTTCCAACCCACAGTTAGGAGCAATGGTGGGGGGTAGTAGAAAACACATGAATAAAGGTTGCGCTTAATGTAAAACAAATACGCAATTTAAATCAGGAAGGTAGTTTTAAGCAGGAGGTAAATATGAGGAGAGGAGAGCTGATCATGCAAGAGAGAGAAGGCCATAATTAAATAATAAATAGTAAAGTTATTGTGGACTGATTTTCAAATCTCTGATTTTAGCTAGAATAGTGCATTTGCTTCATACATCTCACCACCTGCCGTAGGTGGAACCAATTAATATAATTCCTCCCCCCGCTCCATTGTGCCTGCAAAGGAATATGTGTGGGAACTTGAGAAGGAGGAAAGCAACATGATCTGGGAACAGTTTTTGGAAAAGGTTATCAACATGTTACCAGAAAATGCAGATGACTGCATTCAAAATTCAGAAAATTTCTTATGTTCCTCTGCTTGTAAAAATGCAAGAAGTGAGACTGACTACAGTGAGATCAAAGATGTCTCTAGAACAGTATCATATCTACGAGAGTGGATGAAAACACATACCTGAAGAAAAAACCTAAACACAAGTCAATTATGGAGTGATACTTTTTCAAATACTCTCACACCTTGGATTTCTGCCTCAGAGACTTAATGAATCACATACCATTTCTATAGTAAGTCATAAGTATTTTTTTTTTTACTTTTCTTAGAAGCTTACTGCCTAAGCTATGTAAGCTTTTGTCACACATCACAGCTTGTGTGGAGAACTTCAATTTTTTATGAGGGGAGTAAATACATTGCATGACATGTACTCCACAGACATCTACGGCAGTAAAGTTCCTCATGTGTAGCTTGGTAAACATCATGCAGTGGGCATCAAGGTATTGGAAACCAAACCTGTCATAACATTTCCATGATCACAGTTTACAGATGCAGAAATATGTTTGGAGGACTTTCAGCGCTCATAATAAAAGGACACGCCAATAAAAGACACAGTGTCTGACAAAGTACAATAGAATTTACAACCTGCATCCTAGGATCATACAAACAACACCATAAAACTGCATTTGTAGATGTGTTACAGATGGATAACCTGATGTCAAGGAACAAAATTCAGTGTATCACAACCTAAAATAAAAAAACCAAACAACTAACAAGTCCATCTTCAGAGCCACAAGAAAACTAAGATTCAAAGTTAAGGTGAGTTCCTTATCCAAAATCCAATCCACTTTTAAAATGAACCCAAATCCATTTTATTTTTAACAAGGTGAATAACTCATCTATGGATTTTAGATTGATCTAACTTCTGCATGAATACTGACATCTTCAGCAACAAAAATGGGGACTGGGATTAAAGTATATCTAAATATTTGGCAGGAAATTTCTAGCAAGGGTTAGTGCAGAAGCTAGAAGAAATATGTAATACACTGCTGTGTATGGCAAGTCAGGAGCACTTAGATATACAGGGTACTATCAATTGTATTGCTGACTCTGTGACAATGAGGGTAGAATGAGTGATGGAACACTTTTTATGAGAGTGATGAATCCTTCATCAGAGCAGAATCATTCCATAAAAATATTGCAATTTCAATAGTGTTTTCAATGCAAAAGTTTTTTTAGTCCAAGGTGGAGATTCCTGTAAATTTCAAAAAGTGAAAGCACAAGGAGGAAGAAGCCCCAGAATTTAAATTTTTTAGTGAAAGCTTGTGACATAGTATATTGAAAATTATTTGGGAGGGTTTTATTTCATTTCAAGGGGTTAAGGAAACGCATTTTGAAACCTCACAAGTAAGTATAACATTCAGTTGTTTTCTGGACAGGTCTAATGACAAAGACACTTGAAAACGAAAGTATACGTGAACTACAGATGAAAAATTGAAAATTTATCCATACCTAATAATTCCAGATGAACCAGACTAGTTTTCTGTCAGAGTGGTAAGAGACTGAATGCATGTGGTTAAGAGAAGGTAATCAAGAGAAAAACGATCTTGCAAAAGGGTGTTCATACGTTTCCTTAGTTAATGTGGCATTTTCTTAACAAAAATGTTACAGAGAAGTAACAGCATTAAATGTGTCTAATTTTAAAAAAACATGCTATGCACGAGAAAAGGATCCCAGGAGACCAGGAGAGACTCCCAGATTAATCTATTGACTACAACCTGTGATCCATTTTACTAACCCTGACTCTTTTGGGCCAGATTCTAATTACAGAGATTAGATGTTTCGTTATGTGCTGGTTTTTCATGTGTTATTTTACGTTTAATCTTGCCTACTTCTGAAGCCTGTTTTTGAAAACCTGTCAGCCTTTACCTCATTTGTCATCTTCTATTATCTCTCCTCAGACTTTCCTTCACAAACTTTTCTTTCTCCAGAAAAAGTTGCAATATTGTATATATTGTGTCACTACGTATGTGATAGTTAGCTATTTTTTCTCCCTGCACTCTGTCTTCTGCCAAAGTTCACTTATTCAGCAGGCTTCACCTGTCACACAGTCAGAAAATAGTAAGTAGGTGGCATTTCACAGGAATAATGTCCCAGCATGAATCTTTTAAAATGTAGCTTTTTAAAAAGTTCCTTAAAGGAAAAAGAGCCACATAAAATTTAATAGCACTGAAGTAAGACACTCATTTCACATGTTTTTTAAAAGAACACTTTAATATGTTTGGAAGCAATTAATTAAAAAAACTGTATGATGTTCTTTTGATTTATTACAATTCATAGCCAATAATATTCAAAATACAAATGCCCTGAGTTTATATATATACACAACAGGTCTCCCAAATAACTTTTGGCAATCAACACATGCATTTCTATTAGGAAATGTTGAGAGATTTCTTTTTTATTTTGATACAAAAAAGTTTAAACAACAATATTAAATGCTTTTTCCTACCAAAGGTGAAAATGAAAGGCACAGAAGATGTACTCAGATTTTTCTCTTATGCTAATATTTTGTTTCAGCTCCAGATAAACACAGTTTCTATATAATGCAGCTGACATGTTTATTAGTCTTCTGCAAGAGCAATTTCCTTTCTGATATATTTTTTCACAGATTGTATTATTAAAGACGGAAGAGGAATAGAGAAGAGGGAATCAAGATCAGATCTTTAACTGATAGAAAAGGGTAACATATTTAAAAAATTAGGAAGATATGCAGTATTTTCACAGCTATTCTAAGCAGTAATAGCTATATGAAGATGCTATAAATTCTATTCACAGTAATAAACTTTCAATGGCAGACTTGAAAACATAAAGCTCTAGACAACTCCATCTGGATAAGATAAAGCCAGAGAAATCATACTTGGCCTAAATAAAGCCAGCACTTTATGTATGACACCAGATCCAAATCCACAGTAGGCTAAAGCTTCATCAATAAGCTTTTATGACTGTTTTCACCAAACATAGACCCTTGTTCCAAGACAGATTTTCAAAAAAATGTCAAAATACGCATCTGGAGAAATGGCCTCCAATGAATGTTTTCAAAAGTCATATTATGCTGTGAGACCAAGAATCAAACCCTTTAAATTAAAAAATAAATACAATAAAACTGATTGTTGGTGTTTCATATAACACTAATTATCAACAACACTTTCTAAAAGCATTTTTAATATACAACAAAATAGCAGCTACTTGCATGGTGTGTGTACTACTCATATTTCAGTGCCTACAAAAAGACATCTCAAATAAAGTTATCGGAGTTCACAGAATATGTGTATAGGCATGTGTCAAGGACAGACAATTGATACAGGTATGGTATTTCATTTTTTCACCCTTCACAGTGAGCCACCTAAGTGCCATGCAATCAAGAGTCCAATAATCCATTTTGATTCTCACATGCATAGGATAACCCAAATTGCATTTATGTTTAACTACATACATTCAGAATCAGTGAAATTACCCAAATATCAAAATTCTTGAAGGACAATATCTCTCTCCTTTACTTTTCCTCTCTGCCCCCAAGTATGGTACACGGAACATTTCAGGGTGCCTTTACAAAATGTGAAGTGCAAGCCTGTCATCTCACAGTATTTTTTGGTAAAATTATTACCTTATATTACAGACCATAATTGAAAACAATGGATTCAAAGGAATGAAAGATTATTTGACATATACAACAAAATATTTTTCAGAGAAGTTGTTTCTTAATTAGAACTAACAGAGCCTGCTTCCTACAGGCTTCCTTTATATTACTGCTGTTATAAGTCCATTCAGACTCTTCCATACAATCCTTAATTTGGTTCCTTCTCACATTCTCTAATTGGCATCTCTTCTTTCTCATTCATTGAGTTATGCCAGTTACTTCTCATGCTCCATAATTACTGAGTGAGAGAGTGACAATTTTATGTCTGTTTCCAAGTTATGCATGTACTAAGTGGCCTGCTAGGAGGTGGAAGAGGTAGGTGGAAGAAGCTTCAGTATTGCCTTGTACAAAACAGTAATTTTCAAGAAACTCACATGATCTTCGTATTGCAAGGTTCATTTGCTTCTGCTGATGATCACTCCACAGATGAATGGACAGAGAGTCAGCAACTGCATGTTTTCTGAGGAAGGCACAGATAGACCAGCAAAGACCTTGTCTCCCAACTCCAATTTTTATTCTGGCTCCTTGTCTTAATTTACAGTATAATTTTAATAAGGTTTGTACTTTTTTTTTTTTTTTAAAAGAAGCTCATAATTTTATTACATAGTTTAATTATGTCCAAAACATAAACTGTGTAATATTCCATGACAATGTTCCACAGTATTCCATGACAATTCTGAGATTCTACTGTGTTTTATATATACCAGAGAAATTTACCTTCAGTTAAAAAAATAAATTCATATTTTCCATATATAATTTTCTACAGAGTCTGTAGGTATGTTACAGATTTCCAGTCTTGATTCTGCAGCAAAGCAAGAAATTATGCCCTGATCTCTCAATCTCTCCTATACCCACCAGTTTTCACTACTAGCAATTGTTTCACTGCAATCACTACTTAAACCTAATTCATCATAACATACATTTGCAGAATAGGATATCCAGACTGGGTCACAGATATTAGTGCTTACGTACAGAAATATGACTGCTAGATTCTAGAGTTGTTTCCTCTCTTTTGGAAGTTCTGCCTCCCCACTATTGGGCACACAGCGTTCAGCTTGAGCTCTGCAGCCAGCAGTATGGAATTGAGCTCTTGTACTGCACAGCTCCAAGACAATCGGGTGGCAAGAGATTTGCATGAGCTGGATAAGGCTGTGAGCAAGAGATTGGCTTGTATGGTTGTGCACTCTGATTCCTGTCTCTGCATGATACTTGGTTTCATTTTTCTCCAACCCTAGTTCCAACAGAAAACATCTTGATACTATGTCCTCAAGGCCTCTCTTCTCAAAAAAAGGTCTCATTTTTACCAGAGGTTTACGGTACTGAAATCTGTTATCTCATTTTCTCTTTTGAATGCTTCCAAGATAAGACGTCACATTACCAGAACAGTCTGAGTCAGAGCAAGTAGCACATTCTCTTGGTCTCTTATTATTGTCGTAAGAGTAGTTTCCTCAGTTCCAGGCTATGATGCTGTCTGCTGAAAAGGGAGAAGCTTGTAGTTCTAACATATTCCATAGAGCCAGAAGCATTTCTGATTTGAAATTAGGGAGGGGAAAATGACTACAAGAGAGGCACTTTTTAAACAGAAAAAAAAGAAGAAAATGTTGTCAGCATGACAGCCTGTGAGGAACTACACTGCCCTGGATGAGTGGAAATCCGAAAGGAGTATTTTCTCCCTGTATTTTTATTAATGCCTAGTATTTTCCTATCCTTCTTAAAAGTTTTCCTTTTTCACCTTTTGATCAGCAACTGAGTTTTTTGTATTTGGTTTGGCTTGGTTGGGTTTTTCAGTGTTTTTTTTTATTTTTGTGTTTGTTTGAGAGTTTTATTTTTGCCAAAGAAAATATAATTTTTCATTTCTAATCAGGTGTGAACTTTTGTGTTCCTTTAAGAGCAATACCTTCCAAACAGAAAATGCATAAAATAATGGCTTACAGGTGAAAGGGATACTATTTGCAAAAAAACTACACTAGGGCTATTAGTTAATAATTTTTGCATTAAAAAAATCAGCGAACAAAGGAATTACAAAAAAAATTAAAGCCATTCTAAATAGTGTGCATCTAGAAGGAAATAGAAATGTTGGCATTGATCTGACATTCAGAAATGTTTATGAGTTCAACTCATAACTTAGAAAATCTGAAATCTGATTTTGAGCCACAGTGAACAAAGAAAATGACAGGGGGAAAAAAGGGGTTTCATGAGGTCAATTTTTAAGTAAGATAAAGTTATCCATTGTTTAATTCCAAATAAATCTATGGATCCCTTTAGACATAAATTTAAAATTTTCCTTTTAAAAAAAGTGTAATCATAGTTGATTAAATCAAGAAATCCAATGCTATAAAAGACAAGGGCTCGTGCATTGGAGGGTGGTATTATCATTTCTCAGCAGGCTATTAAGACTTTTTCATTTAATTAATTATGTCCAACAGAATCAAATTTCAGCAGTTATGTTACTTTATATACAGAGAGAATAGCAGTAAGTATGTTCTTTTTTTTTTTCCTTTCAAGTTTTCCTTTGTAGATAATGATTTCTTTAAGGTTTAGATTAGTTTAGATCTAGTATATTTATTTTAAAATTACTTATGTAGCTAATTTAGATAGTGGAAAATCTTTGCAAGATTGTAAATATGAATATGACTTAAAGCAGAAGTCTTTTTATACTTGTTATATTTTACAAATAAATTCAATTTAGCAGAAACATGAAGTCAATTAATGGTGGTACTTTTCTCAAGATTTCCTTAAGAGCAAGAGCAATATAGCTAGTACAGTTTATTACATGTCCCTTTTAAACAAAAAAATTCCTCAAATCTATTCCAATTTTCCCTTTTTTTTTTTTTATTGCATATATTAACTAGATAATGTGGTGTCTTACCTGTAAAGAAAATGTTTTAAAACTGCAGACTATTAATCTGCTCTGAGACCAAATCTGTGAAAGTGAGTCTGAATTTTATCTTATGTAAACTTCTTTTCCCTTTTCTACAACAAATATTTGCATAAAGGAAGTAAATTCCTGAAAGTGAAAGGTTTAATAAAATCCATTTGAGAGTATAAATGCAGTGTGTGAGTTTTCCTGCTTACTTAAGTAGGAAAGCTTAAGTTTTAAGTGGGCAACTTAACTCTTTTCTATTTTTCCAGGGGGAAGGGGACAGGATGAAAGAAGCCATTTCTGTGGAGATTGTATCCCACAACCAAAATTTGTCGTCATCAATATATTCTATTAAAATTACATATCAGACTATACCCTAGGGACTGAATGAAAACTATTAACTGGTAGTACCGAGGAAAGGTATTTTTTTGCTTCTCTGGTGGGTGGAAAGGTGGTTGTCCTGCCCAGGACACGAAAATTCAAAGTGTAAAAGCCCTGTGTACTTTCCCTGGAAATTCTCTGGACATTACAGAAAACAATGTTTTATAAAACAGCATTCAGGTTGCTTCCTTTCAGTAAACATATTTGATACTGCTGATCCAGTTATAATTGGTCAGTCCTTTTAAAGACATGATGGCCACCAGTTTTATAGCAGTGCAGATTACAGCCATCCATCTACTGGGTAATGAACATGTTTATGTGTGTCACAGGCTGACACCTACTCAGATGCACCCCTGAGAGTAAATGAATCCTTAGCTGTATTCACACAAATGACCACTACTTGCCTTTAGATACAGCCAAAATAAAAGAGGCTGATCTGGGACTACATGACCAATGAAGCCACTGTCAACTGGTGCCAACCATGAGAGTTAGAGGGTGATAAATAATGAAAATGTTAACCCCTCAGTGGGAGCACATCCATGTGTGTCTGTCACTGTGAGGAAGGTTGAGTCCCAGAGGCACTGCAAGGCCACTAGCCATGGCTAGGACACTCACACTGGATCAAAGGGAGCATTCTGGACCCCGGTGCTGGTCACAGCCACACCAGAGCAGCAGGTGCCTGAGTTGGTGGTTGTGTATTTTCAGGGCAAATTCTGTTCAACACCATTGTGGTTTAATATTTGCAAGATCCTCACTATTAAAGTCTTTACTACTATAAACCTTGGAGTAAACTGCAATATTTGTGAGAAAAGACTGCTCTCAAATACATAACAGGAATCAGAAAAACAGAGTCTAGCTTGACTGTTTTCAGAATAATCTCTTGGGGTTATAACATTGGGGATCTATGTTTTTGTGCTTAGTAAAGTGTTAAGACTACTGGATGGGAATCATTTAAATAACACTGGTGTATCCATGAAGAAACTGTCAGGATGGAAATTTCTTGAATTTTATGCATCTGATGTTTTCGGGACAGCTGGAGGATCAGACCCAGGCAGTATGGGTTTAGGAAAAGCAGGTCCCGCTTGACCAGCCTGATTTCTTTTTATGATCAACCTGATTTCCTTTTATGACCAGGTGATCCTTCTAGTGGATGAGGGAAAGGTTATGGATTTAGTCCACCTAGACTTCAATAAATCCTTTGATACTGTCTCTGACAGCATTCTCCTGGAGAAATTGGCAGCCCAGGGCCTGAACAAGTGCACAGTTTGTTGGGTTAAAAACTGGCTGGAGGCTGGGCCTAGAGAGTAGTGGTAAATGGTGACACATTCAGTTGGTGGCCAGTCACTAGAGGGGTCCCCAAGGCTCAGTATTGGGTCTAGTCCTGTTTAGTAACTTTATCAATTGTTTGGGTGAGGGGATGGAGGGCATCCTCAGTCAGTTCACAGAAGAGACTAAATTGGACAGGAGCACTGATCTGCTGGAGGGTAGGAAGGCTTTGCAGAGGGATCTGGACAGGCTGGATCAATGGGTCAAGGCCAACAGTATGAGGTTCAATAAGGAAAAGTGCCAGGCCCTGCACTTGGGTCACAACAACCCCTGCAGCCCTACAGGCTGAGAGCAGAGTGGCTGGAAAGCTGCACAGAGGAGGGGAGCCAGGAGTGCTGGTCAACAGTGACTGAACATGAGCCAGCATGTGCCCAGGTGGCCAAGAAGGCCAGTGGCATCCTGGCCTGTATCAGGAATAGTGTGGCCAGCACGACCAGGGAAGTGATTGTTCGTCTGTACTTAGCAATGCTGAGGTCACACTTCAAGTGCTGTGTCCAGGACAAGAGGACATGGTCTCAAGCTGTGCCAGGGGAGATTCAGGTTGGGCATCAGGAAGAATTTCTTCATAGAAAGGGTTGTTAAACATTGAAACAGACTTCCCTGTGAGGTGATGAAGTCATCACCCCTGGAAGTGTTCAAAAAATGGCTGGTGATGCCACTAGGGTCATCACTCCACAGATGGAGTACTATGGTCTAGTGGCCATGGTGCTGTTTGGTCAAACGCTGGACTCTGTGATCTTAAAGGTCTTTTCCGACCTCAATGATTCAACGATTCTGTGTTTCTATGTTCTTGTAAGCACTGTGCCTGTGTTTAAAGGAATCAGCAGAATGGTAGCAGGGTGCATGTATGCCCATGAATGAGTGCTGAACTGCTGTCGCGTTTTTGTATACATATATATATATCTGATGATTCTGAGAGCAGTACTGTACCAATGTAATTTTTCAATTAATCTCATATACAAAGACAATATATATCAGTATTTTAAATGTCATTAATCATGTGGAACATGTAATAATAATGATTAACTTTTTTTTTTTTTTTTTGAGACAGCACTGAATATATTTTTTTAATGCATTATTTGCAAATAATTCAGTAGTTTCTGGAAAGAAGGGAGAAAAAAGTTTGTTCTAAATAAAGGCGATAGTTCAATACAGATTTCATTGTACTGTATGAAATGAGGACATGCATGAAAAAACATGAGTTGAGAACACTTCACTTTTTATTTTCATCTATAAAAATATAATTTTAAATCAAAGTTTTAGCTTAGATCCTTAGAAGTGTGGCTTATAAGGCTCCTTGTCTGCACAAATGCAGGTAGAAATGGACACGTACACAGACAGTGATCACCTCAGCTGTGAACAAGCATCTACATCTGCTCTTACGTAGACAAAGTGCTTGCAGAGCTGTACAGAGATCTGATCTAGGACAAAACTGCTATATTGCTTGTAGTGGAAACATTTCCTTGTCCTCACAGTGCAAGACTGTTTGCAGACAACCTTGAACTTTCCACTAAACATCCCTTATAAATGAATTGCGGACAACTACATTCTCTATTCTCTGTTGAGCAGGAGATACTAAGTTTGAACAGCTTTTGAATGCATCCATGTGTGTATTAATGATATATTCTTGATACCTCATTGCTCTGGGAATACAGCTATGCTTTTTTGATAGTACTATTCTGCACAATCTTCAATACTTATCTGTGGTATTAAAACATTATCCAAACACAACTTGCAATTAGAGAGTATCTGAGTGCATTCTGTATCACATCGGTGTGTTATCTATTACAGGCTATAAAAAGTAAGGCAATAAGGATACGTTATTATCAAAATGGAAGAAAATTGCTTGGAAATATAGTTGACTAAATGCAATTGTTTCTTTTGGGAAAGGAAATAAAAGAAGAGGACAGAGATCTTTTTAAGTAATGATACTGCGTTTTAAATACTAGAACTGGTTTCTTCTGAGTAGATCAAAAATATATAGAATAGTCTTCTAAGATCTGGACTAGAATAAATTGCTTCTAAACAGGAATTCACAAGTAAATAATTCATAGTTGAAAAACTTCTGTAAAGGGAGAAAAAAATTTCCTTAGAATACTGGGAAAATATTTTCATAAAAAAGGAGATTGCAGTCAACTTTTACAAAGGATTTTGAGATATTTCCCCTTTGGTCTTGGCAAGAAGCTCTCTTTAAAGGAAAAATCACCTGGAAAACCTTTGATGACACTTTCTTCTATATAAAGTTTCTAAGCACATAATAAATTATTTGGCTTTGTCTAGTTTTATTGTTGTCTTTTTTTGTCATTTATCGGAGGTGGAGGTGTTAAAGGAATTTTCTATTAAGTATTTATAATGCATTTGGTACTTAAAACACATCGCTGGATCTTTATTCACATGCCTCTCTTTTGAGATTTCTTTTGTCACTTTGTGGAACGGCTTGTTAAGTGTCTGTTTTTGGTAGATGTGTCATAGGCTACCTAAAATTTAGCTCCACATCCTGCACCCTTTTCTACAAAGCCTGTGTATTTATAGGTACTATACTGTACCCTGATAAAGAAATATGGTAAAGAAGCCAACTGGAAATTTGTCTTTCTTTTTTCACTGGCTTTTTATTGAATGACTCAGAACATCACGTGCAAAAAAA
>VZRN01003245.1:1570754-1595677 GCA_013397935.1 Dasyornis broadbenti | reverse complement strand
AAAAAAAAAAAAAAAAAAGAAGTCCACTAGATCACAATAGCACCAAAATGTTCTAAGTGCAAAAAAAGGGTATTCATATCTGCACAACAAATTACATATATCAATTATCTATAACAGTTGAAAACATTTTAGACAATATCATCATCACATTGAAAGGGGAAAATACAGCTTTGGAATAAGAATTCAATAATTCTCATTCTTATATTGCAAATTATGAAGTATATTAAAAAATTTCTGACAGACATGTTTTTATTTTCCAGGCATCATGCAATCTGCCCTAAAGAACTTAAAGGCCAACATTTTGCCTGAAAGTACTTATTAGGTATAACAGAACTTTACATTAATTGATTGAAGCTGAAATGTTTTCTGAATCCAGTGCCAAGTTTGTAGTAATGAACTGAAGAATTATTTTCACAAAGGGAATAGCATAATATATTTTCATCTTCCTCAATTTCACTCCCCAGATTCCAAGATGCCTAAGAAACTTTAAGATTTTACGCTAACAAAAGTTCATCTGAACATACATTTCAATTAATTTCTATGTCTATTTATTTAAAAGGCTAATCACCTTTTTGAAAAAAGCTATAGTTATCTATAAGGTGATGAAGAAGCTAGTCTTTTTCATTTGGATTATTTTGTCATTGATTACAAGAGAGAGCTATCAATCTTAACTTAGTTCAATGAAGAAGATAAACTATGAAGGTCACTTGCATATAACATTCTAGAAACTGTTTCATCCCACTGCAAAAAAAAAAATATTGCTGGCGCAATGCTGTGTAATCTTCTGGCCTTTAAAAAATGTTAGCACTAGGAGGTGCTGAAATTCTTTAATTTTGAGTCTTTTAGCTGTGGCAGGAATTTTTGTTTCTTCTGGTGGTTTGGGGTTTTTTAAGGAAGAGCATTCAAGGAGTATTGAGAACATCTGGATTTGGGGTGGGTTGTAGTTATTTTGTTCACAACCTTGTTTGCTTTGTCACTTCTCCACAACACAATTTTGCCTTGAGCACATGATCATGAGCAGATGAAACAACACTACAAGGAACCTTTCCATTCAGCCATTACAAGGAGAGAAGAGAGACTTCACACTTTTGTGAGATAAGAACTAGATGAAAGACCTGGCAGCTTTTTCAAAGCTCTTTTTTGATCATGCTATGCTTCTAAAAGTAGATGTATAACAGACTCAGATGTTGCATTGGATTGAAGTAGCAAGTACTGAGAAATTTGGGAAAAGGACTATTGCAAAGATGTACTAGAAAGTAAAGACAGGAGTGGAGAACGGGATAGCCGTTATAAAGGACGTCATGTTATACTAGAATCGATGCTTTTCAGAGCTGATAGATGGGAAGAGATAAATCCACTAAAATCCACTAAGAGCTCTGCTGGATATAACTCAAATACAGACAGAAGAAGTATCAAAAAATGAGGAATGTCTGTGAGGACAAAGTATCAAAAGAGAAGGTGTGATTAATCAAGCCATGAATCAGTGTGTGAACATGAAATTGAATCCAAAGACCTATCTAGGAAGGAATTATTATACCTACACTCTACTAAGATATCTAAGTATAATAAAGGAGACAAAAACTAGAAACTTCAAATAAATACAAAAGTAAATATATATATACATATAATAATTATTTTTGAGATTTCTGACACTGAGATTTTTTAATTTAATCAGTAATAAAACTTAAGCTTTTACCTTTTAAACTGGAGGAATAGGCTAACTTCCACTTCCATCTCTTAGAATAAATTCACCATCACCAAAAATCTGATTTATAGTGCATAAAATGAGCAAAGAGGAACAACTAAACTGAACGTATTTTTTTTTTAAAAAGATTTTCATTAAAAACAATATTTTCTTAACTATAATAATTTTTAAGTAGCCTCTTTTCTACTTTCTTTCTTAGCAGTTTTAATAAAAGCAAATTAATATATTAATAATGTGAGTATATACTACAGCAAATTTTTTAAAAAGAGAGACAATAACTTTGCAGCTTGGTGACCAGAGCACTGAAATTATATCTGCTATAATACTGTTTAATACCAAATGGAGAAAATTAAACAGTAGAAGCAGAGTACTCCAGAGTCCAGTACTTCAGAGGCCGCAGTTAAGACCTTGACTTTTATAATTGTTATGATGTCTTTGTCTTGAAAAAGATACGCGTGTGACTCTCCCATATATGTGATGTAATACCTCTCACAGGCTATAGAACTAGTCATGAGGGAGGCTCTCCCTCAATGACTTCACAAGCAGTGATAAAATCCTCTTGTAGAACCACAAAAAAACCCCACAAGTTTATGTACTTATGATTTATCACCCGCTTCATGAGGTGTTGGCAAAGTACCACAGTTGAAATGTTTCTAACAACAATGCACACAGCATGAGGAACAAGAGAAGCTTAAAACTTTGGCCCAGTCCCAGAGATATCATTGACATAAGTGAAACCCAGTCACACGAGTCCTGTGTCTGGAGCACTCTGAAGAATGGTTACACTTGATCACTGTGTCTCCTTTGTTCCCATCATCCCAAACTTTTTTTTTGCCTACCCCTCCTAAAACTTCCACACTTGGTTTTTGAGGAGACTCTCTTCACCAGTTTGTTCAGTCTGTTGGGAAAGATACCCCAATTGACTGGATCAAAATGGATCCAGTCTCCTGCAAGCAGGTGTTGATCCTTGAAGAGAGTCCTGAGGTTGTAGAACCTGAAGCCTTATTCAAACACCAGTTATGTACACTGTTGTTGAGCCATAAAGTCTGCTGAGTCCTCCTAATGCCCTTTCTCCTCACTGGCATGAGTCAAACACAATGGGCATTGCTGTTGAACACTGTCCACAGAGTCCTTTACACACATTTGGCAATTCCCAGCTCACCTCTGTCTATATTATTGGTGCTTATGTGGAAGAGCTGTAGAACCACTAGGCTGGATTAGGCATTGAGTGCCTCTCAGGGAAGTAATGAATGCAAGCCCCCAGCAAGAAACAAACCTCTCCAGATGACAGGCCCGGTCAGCAGGTGAGGGCCTTTGTCCCCTGCATAGTGTCTCTCCTACCACCAGCACACTTCCTTTTGGAGGTCCTGAGTGGCTCAGACTCAGTCACCAGAGATGCTGTTTGACTGCATTCCAAGTTCCTCATCAGCTACAAGCGTGATGAGCCGATTCTGCAACTGCAAGTCATTAAGTGGAGCAGGATGAAACAATATGGAACAATCCTGCCAAAATTCAGTTATTAATCAAACTCACACGCGATTGTTCTGCCGAGAATAATAGGGGTCCTTTTGTAACTGGGAGGAGGGAAAGAGAATGAGAGAGATGTTAGCAGCTGATCTGGCTTGGGTTTTCAGTATTTTTTCTAGGACAGATTGAAACTAAAGTATCCTGACAAATCCGTCAGTGCGTCAAATGTAGGAAAAGGCTACTGGCTATTACCTTCCAGCTAGCTAAAAACAATACATAGAGATTTAGATAGATAAAAATACACAGAGATTTATTTCATGGTAATTATCCATTTGCAGATCATGCCACTGCTTGATGCTTGATACATGGTATATTGAGAAAAAAATCTACAGTGCATGTTACTTTGTTGGTTACAGCCAGAAGGAGGCAGGGATGTTCTGCTTTCTGTGATACTGTGTTCTATGTACTCCGTGTACTATATTCTCGCGGTGGTTATACAACACTATCATGTCTGTCTTATATCTCTTACAGACAGAGGTCATGGTAAATTTTAAAATCAACATGAAATAGCAGAAGCTTCGGCTATCTATATACTTGAAGTGCACTTCAGAAAATGAAAAGGAGGAAGAAAATATGTGAAGATCATGTCATTGTCTTCGTCACAATAAAAAGAACTGCTTGATTTGCCTTATATTTTTGGAGGTTTGTTTCATCTTACTGGTGGTAACCATCAAAGCAACTTTAAGTGCTGCCAAACAAGCTGATGAAAGTCATACAAGATTAAATAACCAGTTTATTCTGGTTTACCTTTTGCTTAGGTGATGACAATCCTAACATTAGTGAATAAAACAGCGGTATGGGGGATTTTATTAAGTAGGGTATTTCAATCTGTTTCTTTTGCCCTATACCTTTCCCATCTGGTGTCAAAAATAAAGTGTAAAGGATCTCATACTTCTTTCTGCAACAGAGGGTTAACTACTGAGTTTGTTGCAATTGTTAACTACTGAGATGTTAGCAATTCTGAAAGTGGTATAAAAGAGAAAAATCACATATTGCCATGTGTTTACCATTGCTCTTAGATGGGATTGATTGATATAGATATTGTAGCTTTCCTAAGCGAAGGTTTCAAATTCACTACAGTTGTGACCTCAACACTGAAGGCTTGTGTGTCAGTTACTGGTAATTTAATATAGACCTGCAATTCAGAGGCACTATTGACTGTACTAATCTGCATATTTGGTATATAATTTCAAATTTCAGTGAGATGTTAATTTGCAATAGCTAGAAACTTGGGGGGTTATTCAATGTACTTTAGAACTTTGCACATTTTTATTCAGAAGTAAAAAAAAAACATTTCTACTTCTCTATTTAACTCCTGTGTTTTAAGCTCAATGTCTTATTTGATCTATTTCTGTATTTGTTTTTTGCTTGTAATTACGCAGTCTCAAGTACATTGTTAATATCATTGCATGCCATTGAAACATGATTTTTAAGAATATAGTACATTCATAACTGTTTAGCCTAGTGGTTAGGATCTCAATTTACCAGCGGGAAGAGGTCAGGATAAATTATAGTCTTTCCTGAATTTTGGACCTTAAAATGTATTTGAAAGATTTTTTGTGACATCTTTTCCTCACGGGGAGATAAATAGAATGATCTAGTTAGAGCTGTGCATTCTGGTTTTCTGTATTTATTTTCTAATATGGAACAAGATTTTCTCATTTACTAATCCCTTAAGACATATTTATTCGCTTATACCTCTAATTGCTTATGGTTTAAATTTATGTCTACAAATAAAAGGAAACAAAAATCTTCCAGTTTTTCAAGTTATTTTAAAAAATGTACATAAGGTTTCCTAAGCTTCCTATCAAGGTTAATGCCAACTGTATGTATATTTCCTGAGTAAAACTTTTGCCTTTCTAAGGGTTTTGATGTAAATCTTATTGTTATATTTGTTTACTTGGGAGATGTTGGCCAGTAGAACTCAACCATCTTAAGTACCAAACGACCCCATTAAAATGCCCTGCCAATTATTTTAAAAAAATAAAAATAAATTATTAATCCTCTTCCTCTAGAAAATAATCTTATTTTTCTACCAAGACTAACCCCAAGTTAGTTATCACTTGAAAATTATTATGGTTCTTCTATGAATTGCATCTCCAGTTGGAGCACTCAGTTACTCAGCCGTTACAGCGGGCACAGGTCGTGGTTCCATATTTGACTAAACAGGCACAGAAGTATTTGATTCATAAGTGGTATCAACTAAGGCTAACAAAACAAGAAGAAAAGGCAGGATATCTGGGACATAGCCACAACCCAGATTGTGTAACCGAGCAGCTGTACAAAAGACACTGTAGCTGTAGTCTTTGGTATTATTTCTCTTTTCTTTCTAACATATCCTACAACTCACTGGAGGTATGTGAAGAAATTCAGACACCTATGAAACCATAAAAGTGGTTTACAGAATCAGCTTTTGTGGAATACCGAGGACAATTGTGGTTTTAAACTTCTAGAAGCTATAAATCAATATAGAATACACCAAAATAAATTAAAGAAATTCTAACCAAATGAGACCAAACCAAACCATGTTTTCTGTCAATTAGCCCATGCTCACTCCAAAACTGATTTCTACAAATAACCACAAAGCTGGTGAAATACATTCATGTTGTTTACCATGTTCAGAAGAAGTTTTACCTGATCCAGTCCCCAGCAGCATCACAGTAACATCAGCCACTTTCACTACTGTCCTTCATTCACTTCTGCATCTCTCATGTGTAGTTTATTTCTGTGTCTCTGTTCTTTGTTATCTATTTGCTCTGTCAGCTAATTTAATGAAATCAGGAATATTTATTAATTTCTTAAAATTATGTTCTTTAGAAGCCTGCATTCATTATTTTTGCTTTGATTTCTTTAACATGATTAAACAAAACTGGACTATGAAAAAAAGGAATCAAAAAACAAAGCACAGAAAATCTAGAATTATCTGATGGATGTTCCATGAGTGTCCAGTGCTTGGCAATTACAGACTTCCTGAGCCAAAGATTATATTTAGACTATTGTGCTTAGCAGATAATTAATTATTGCTCAAAACTATTCATATTTTTAGTTTCTACACCTTTCTGTGACAATGAGTTCCTCTGTTTCATTTTGACTTTATTTCACCCTGGTGTCTATATTAAACCCATCGAAATGAAACATGAATTCTCATTTTATACAAGGTTATTAAAAAATATTGCAAACTTTTTAATATAGCTCAGGAGGAGAAGATTCAGACAAAAAAAATTTAAGCTGCCTACCTTTTAATCCACTGAGGAAAAAGAAAGTGTTCTAAAAGTAAAATAAAGTAAAACAATTGAGTCATATTTCTTTCATTTTTCTCCTCCCCCCTGCCAAAATTTTAAAGTTATTATAGATAAAAATGTTGTTAAAGAGATAAGATGTTAGATATTGTTCTTGATGAGTTTTTAACTGAAACAAACTACAGAAAAGAGGAAAGAGGTATAGATTTAGGCCTTTTAAGCAGAAAAAAGTACTTAGAATGGAAAGAAGCTCCCTTGTAAAAGCACCCTGGCACGTGGTAAGGAAAATTTAGAACTGATAATTAAATGTCATATGGACTTTCATCATCCATTCTTATCTTTTAAAGAAACATAATCAAGAATTTTAAATTTTAGTATTATTCACATGTATATTATTCTCATCCTTTAAATGTTTTTTATACATGTCATCATAACAAAAGCTTCCCTATAGAAGTGTGTATTAGCACTCATGCTATACAAAGGACTCTGATTTTCCTCATCTTTTAAGAAGGCTGAGTTAAATCTTTCTTTGAAATTCACAGCATAAACATTGTTATAAATATAATTCAGGGAATTCTTTCTGTAAGAAGTTATTATTTTTTTAATACAAAACCTTGATGACAATAAATATATACGCAAAATTGAAACGTAATTGGTATACGCTATCATAGTTCATCTGAACTGGAATTCCACTTTAGGTGGGAACTACTACTGTACAGACACAATAAGAGGATGGATACATACTCTGCACCTGTAGAGAAGAACAGGTAGTAAGCACAGTTTGATTCTTGGAAATTTTATTTTATTCAAGTTTCTCAATGAGGTGGTGCTGAGCATTTTAATTATTATTGTAGGTGCACCTTCAGATCCAATAATTCTCCTAGTTTGGATAATCCCAAAAGTATCTTGCATAGTGGCATGGTAGCACAAAAAGTAAATTGACCTTTGCAAGTGGAGATCTATAGGCACAGGTGGACAAGAGTGGTGGTATAGAGGCAGAAAAATAATAATAGCTAAATGAAAATACGTGCCTTCTAAAATTAGGGTATTGCAGTCAGTCTGGACTTCTCTTATACGTTGTGATTTAGCTTTCCTCAATTTTCTCTAAAGCAGTGTTATTTCCAAGTACTATAAGTAGCATTGTGGTCCTGCTTATGGGAAACTTATCTGAGAAAAGCTTACTTAATCTTAAGATAAAGATTTGATTCAAATCACATTACAACTGTTAGAGGTGTTTGCATATATTATTTTTAGATTTGGTTGTAGAGAAAAGAAATATACAGAAAGCTTTGTTGTTTGCAGAGTTCAAATACCATCTGTATTTCAATTTTATTGCAGATATTCAATGAAGACAGAAGCAAGCACATGTCTACAGAGTACTTTACAATGTTTGTCTTCTAGAGTTTTCTTATGCTGCAGTGCCTTATTTTTCTCATTTGAATTTATAAGTGTTCACTATGAGGCCAGCACAATAAAATAATTATTTATGAAATAATGCAGAACCTTACCAGAGAAGATATTAGGTACAGGATCACTACTCTATTAAAGTAACCCATTTCAAATGAGTTTTTATTTGGCAGACAATGCATTCCAAACAAATTAAGAAAAAGAGAAACCAGAAACAACGCAGTTTCTAGAGACAATAATGTGGCTTGGGAACAATAATAATAAAACTAGATATAATAACTGCTTAATGCAGTACATCTGAGCTTACCATTGCACAGGATATTTGTACTGATATCTGTACTAAAGTTAATTGGAGTGAGAAAAAATTTACAGTGCTATTGTTTTATCTTTTTTGGTCTACCAAAAATATAGCAATATAAGACTACATCTCATGTATACTTTGCCATTCCTGTAGCAACGTGCAGGGGTTAATCCTTACCTATTTTCAGTCATTGCAGCTCCACTTAAGAAAATGAATGAAACTGATGTGACAGGAGTGTTATATTGATGGTAAGAGCATTTAAATAGAATAGAAATAGACATGTAGCTTGTTTGTCATGTCCACTTTGGAGACCCTTGAAGTAATGCAATCTGATGTCATCGCTGTTACATCAGAAAGGTGTGGTGCTATACTCTTTCTTGATTACTGGAACTTCACCAGTTACATTAACGAACAATAAATTCTTTCTTGTGGCCATCGCATCAAAGTTTCAGGCTCGCCAGCTTATGACTGCTACAGTGCCAAGAACACTCTTTCAGTACTAAAATATACACAATATCATGATTATGTATTGTCACTCCTTGGCATATTCTTTAATATCTCATCCTGCACAATGTCCTAGTAATAACGAACTTTTATCAGCTCTAACCAAATTAGGTTTTGCCTAGGAATAAAAGTACAAAATTGGTTATTCAAAGGAAAGGTTTTGTTTTATTATTCTGAAAGATAGGCAATTGCTAGTGACTTGGGATTTTGCTGATATCCTTGATATGATTTGAATACTTCCACCTAGAGTATGCTCTGACTTTGAAGACACTGTGA
Source organism: Dasyornis broadbenti (assembly GCA_013397935.1). NCBI lineage: Eukaryota > Metazoa > Chordata > Aves > Passeriformes > Dasyornithidae > Dasyornis > Dasyornis broadbenti. The sequence goes on along the minus strand of VZRN01003245.1, from coordinate 1,586,718 downwards.
GGAAGCAAACAAAAGATTAATTTCTGACTTAATAGCGACTCTTTACTCTTTGCTAATGTGTTTGATGCATTTCTGAAAAACACATTAATATCAAAGGCAACAAATATTGATAATACTGATATAATTACATCTGATATAATTTTTGATTAGGTAACAACTTGATTTAGAGTCAAATCTATTTTTAAAGGTGCTTTATGAGTTTTATCTAATCTCATTTTCCTACATTTAAAGTCATCTCTTGGCCAATACAGGAATCATATTACAGAACATTTCACATTGAAAAAAAATTTAAAAATAAGTTTTCTTTTGTATTATTATTGTTGTTCTCTTTTTTTTTTTTTTTTTTTTTTTTGGTAAAGAGACAGTCAATCTGAGTAAATCGCTTCTAGAAATTGCTCAGTTTCAAACATTTTTTTTACCACCTATTTGCAATTATGTGTAACTAATAATACCTTTGATTAAGTCTAGGAATATCTTTGCAGAAGTATTTGGTGTTGAGAGTGACATAAAGCTCTACTCAGTCTTCCAAAATTAGAAATTTGTATTTTTACAGAAGAGTTTATTTTAGATATTTGAGGCAGGTTTCCTAGCATGCTTCCTAAAATGATCTCAAATATTTCTGTTAAAAAGAGATTAAGTAGATTTCCATTCACCAAAATCACATTTTTTAATAAACTGTACAACCTGTAGTCCATAATGGTATTGGCAAAACCAGTTGACTTTTCTTTGGAATTTGAAAGTCTTTTGCTAATGTGTGAAAGTTTAAAAGCCATTGGAACATAGCTTAATTATATTCTAGGTGTCAAAATTTATGCCACCTCCACTGTTGATTAGCAGTCCACCTTGAGTTCATCTACTTTGCTCAGGTGATATGAAGAAAATCACTTGTCTGACTCACTGAATGCCTGAAGCTCATTGAGAGACCTACACTTCCTGCTCTGACAAGAGCAGGGTGATATGCCTAATCTCTTGGACACTGGAACCATTAAGCTGCCAGCTGCTGAAAAATCACTCAGAATTCACCTGACAATGAAAATGATACTGAGTTTTCCACCATCTCTTAAATAAAGCTATTACAAATGCTCTGTACTAATTATTCATTTCTGCGCAACCTCAAATATTTAATATTTCCATCCTAATGTCATTCTCTCCTGGCAGATATTTCCTCAGCACAAGGCACACATTACCAGCATTGTGTTGATGTTCGTGTTGTTCAGTATATGTTGATTGCAGGCTGTTAGGTAACTGGTGTTGTTTGTCACAGGGTATCATAAAGGGCAGAGACAGCTTATGAGGCAAAATCCCCCAAATCTATTAGTGCTGAATCCTTGAGAGAACATTAATGTTTCAGCAACTAAGAATGCAAATACAGTTGAAAAATCAACACAATATTTCAAGAGTGATTTGTGCTAATTGTGGATTGTACCTGAGTAAACTACACCCTCGAACAATTTCATTCAATAGGAAAGTTCAAATTATATTTGGGGGAACAAAAGACCCAAATTAAATATTAAAACAAACAAAAAATTGTTGTCATGTTGAATGCCCTTTTCCCACCAACGAAACAAAACTAAACTCGCACTTGCAAAATCCACAGGATAGACTGGACTACAAGGTAGCACAGAAAATTTGAACTAGTTTAAATTACTGGTGTGAGTACTGGAAGCAGTATTTCTGTACAATCGTCTTAGCTGGGCCAATAATAGGCAGATGGCAGAAAAGTGGAGTGAATCAGGCAAGATCACCTACCCTGTGCTACAAGCTTTGCAAAGGTCTCTGGTTCCTGGTCCAGATAGAGTCAGCTCAGGAGTGGCCAGCCGCCAGACAAATTGCAAGACACAAAACAGGTATGGTTTCCTTAGTTACTATTCACAGATGTGCCTCAGTGTAATTACTAGCTCCCCAGGGCTCTGGGATGTGGAATGATAAACCAGTGACCGTGGACACGCTGTGACAAAAAGCCCCAATTTTATAACACTGTCAGGGCTTCTCCCTCCTTGTATCTTGTCTGTGTAGTTTCTTTATGAGAATATGAGTGTTTATATAAGACTAAGAATAATAGAGAATGAGGACTCGAAAACATGGGTTTTTTGTTGCATTTGCTTATTTAGCATGTGTTTGTTTGGCTTCCTGGTATCTGTGTGTATTAAGAATTAGAGATTACAGAGAGTTTGAGGAGAAAAGATTATTTGTAACTTAGTGTTGATATGCAGTAACTAAACTATCCTTCTGGTCTGATTTGAACATAATACAACCACACATTTAGTAATTCTGAACATGAACAGATATTGCATTGTTGCAAGTGAGCTGGCATTAGCAAACACAATATTGGTACAAATGCAGTAACTCAAATTCTGATTATATTTATAAAAGCTTTATTGTATCAATTAGCAAAGTTATATCAAGCAAACTAAATCCACTGTCTAACAGCTCTGGTGGGTGGACTTTAGTTGGGTGCCAGGTGCTCACTAAGCCATTCTATCACTTCCCTCTTCTGCAGAATGGAGAAGGTAGAAAATAAGACTGAAGAAAATTCATGGGTGAACATAAAATCAGTTCAATAAATCAGTAGCAAAAGCAAAAGTCACATGTGGAAGCAAAGAAAAAGAAAAGAATTATTCTCTACTTCCCATAAGCAGATGATGTCCAAGCATGTTTTGGGAAGTAGGGTTTTAATATGCATAATGGTGGCTCTGGACAGAAAAAAATAATAAATGCCCATCCCACTTCCTTCTCCTTTCTCTTACCTTTTAATGCTGAGCAGACGTCATACGGTATGGATTAACCCTTTGGTTGATTTGGGTCATGTCCTGGTTATGTCCCCTTCCAAGATGTTGCACACCTCAGCCTAGTGGCAAGGGGAAAATGTTGGAAAACCAACTTTTGTGCTGTGTGAGCACTGCTCAGCAGTACCCAAAACATTGGTGTATTATCAACACCTTACTAGCTACCAAAGGGCATCGGTCTGGGGAAAATTAACTTCACCTCAGCCAGACCCAATTCACAACTTATTACAGAAAAATTATAATAGTACATTTCTCTCCTCCCATGGTAAAAAAAGAAAAAAAAAAAGAAGAAAGAAAAAAATGTCTTTTTAAATAAACCGGAAGATATTTAGTTAAAGCAGAAATGCTTTCACTTCCCCCTGTTGCCCTCATTGTCTATAAATACAGAAAATGAATAATCTGTAATTTCCCTTTAAAGTATGCACAACAACTTTTTATTTCATTTCACTGGGGATATAATGAAAATAGAAAGTTGATGCAGTGCAGATTTAGCTAGATGCTTGTTTTATTTTCAAGATAAGATAACTAGTGTGGAGTCTATACCCAGACATATGAAAACAGATTTATTGAAAGATACAAATGATAGCTCCTAGGCTGGTTAAAGTCTAGCAATCAGAACTAAGGTGAAAATACTATCCTTATCAAGTGTTATTATGTCTGGTTATTGCATTTCTTATGGTACCTGGGAAGACCCACTACTCTGAGAGCCCCTGTGGAATTCTGTAGCAAATCAAGATATAACGCTTTGAATTGAAAATTTTCTTGAATGCTGTATTCCTTCATAAGTATATGTTTGAACCATAAATTCAAGCTTACTCTTTTTTAGATAAGAGTGGTATTCTCTTGCCTGCGGGACTAGACAGGATGGATACCAAACTGCTGAGAGAGAGCAAATATCATTGTGACACTTCTTTCTACCACACTTAAGACATTATGGACAGAAGGAGAGGTCGTCAATAACAGAAGAAAATCTTTTACCTGTCTTCAAAATAAGGCAAGAAGGATGAGTGAGGAGTAAAGGTACAACAAGATTGGTTAGCTGAACTTCAGTCCCTAAAAAATTCCAGTTCAGGCTATCCTAGTCACATGATAGAGAAGTAGGACCAAACATCATGGGTTTGTCAAGAATAAGATCAAAAATCTATCAGCGTAAGATAAAATGAGCTATGATAAAATTATTGGATCCATGAATGAATGTAAAGCAGTTAAAATTCTTTACCTTGACTTTAGTAAGGTCTTTGACACTGTCTCTCATAATGCTCTTGTATTCAAGCAAAGATATCTGAATGTCTGGACAACCAGGAGGATAAAAATCTGTCTGTATTATCAGGCTTTGGGTTGTCATTATTGTTTTGTATTGCATTGTTTGGGAGGAATCTGTTGCATATCTTCCTGCTTCTGCATCCGACATTCTGATGTCATAGATATAAATCTGAAGTAGCTGATGAGTAGCTTGATGTTAGAAACAAAATTGTCTCAGTTAAGTCTGTTCACCTTCATGTTCCTCAGCATTTACAGCCTTACATCTAGTCTTGTCTGACTCATGGTCTCTGGTGCAATGACACAACTGAGCTTGTTTGATGGAGCTCAAACTGGAGAACTGCACTGTCATATTCAGTCCTCAGAATAACACAACAGATTCCTTATCCTGGAGTATATAGGTAACCGTAAGTCATATAATATCCTGATTTGGAAGAGACAGCAAAGGATCATCGAGCCCAGCTCCTAGTCCTGTGCAGGACAGCCCCATGAGTCACACCATGTACCTGAGAGCATTGTCCAAACACTTCTTGAACTCTGTCAGGCTTGGTGCTGTGACCACTTTCCTGGGGGGCCTGTTCCAGTGCCCAACCACCCTCTGGGGGAAGAACCTTTTTCTGATATCCAACCTAATCCTCTCTTGACACAGCTTCAGTCCATTCCCTCGAGTCCTGTCACTGGTCACCTCAGAGAAGATATCAGTGCCTCCTCTTCCGTAGATAAGGAAGATGTAGACCACAACAAGGCCTTCCCTCAATCTCCTTTCTAGGGTGAACAGACGAAGTTACCTCAGACGTTCCTCATACAGCTTCCCCTGTAGACATTTCGCCATCTTCCTTGCCCTCCTATGGATGGTCCCTAATAGCTCTATACTCTATATTACAGTGCCCAAAACTGTACACAGCATTCAAGGCGAGGCCGCCCCAGCGCAGAGCAGAGTAGGACAATCCCCTCCCTTGCCCGGCTTGCAATGCTGTGCCTGATGCTCCCCAGGACACACTTGGCTCTCCTGGCTGCCAGGGCACTGCTGACTCATATTCAATTTTCCATTGTCCAGGACCCCCAGGTCCCTTTCCATGGCACTGCTCTCCAGCCTCTTTTTCCCCAGTCCATACATCCAGGGTTGCCCCATCCCAGCTGCAGAATTGGATACTTGTGCTTGTTAAACTTCATATGGTTGGTGTAAATGGCACTGATTGTACATTCACAATGCAGTAATCAAGACCAGTGCCAAGGCCAAAGTTTCAACTCCCACATCCAATGAATATCAACACAGTTTTGCAAACAAATAATACTATTTTACTTGCAATTGGAAAAGTGACTTAAAAATTGACATTCTAGTTTGTCTAGGAGTGAGTTCAGTTCTACATGTCTAATAGCACAGTGTGTGCCAGACCTTACCATGCTGAATTTAGGGCCGGAAGCTGCAGAGATAAGCCAGTATTTGCTAGCTCTAAACCAGGATATCATGGTGGGGGTGGGGGAGGCAGGGAATATGCTATGACATTAAATGGATATTGGCAAGTCTGGGGTCTCAGAGTACTTGAAAAGGTAACTTTTATGCTTAGATTTCCTGGAGTCATGAGCAGGAACAGCCACACAGTTACAGACACCATGGCTGTTAAACACACACTCTTCCTGAGTCAGTAAGCATTATCATTTCTTAACAGTTTTTTGCAACATTGAATGTCCTCATTAAATATAGAAATAAAATATTATCATAGATATCTATGCCTCTCAACATTCTATTAACATTTACTCTAAAAAGAAACATTTCAATTGAGTGAATAGAACTGAATAAAGCCTGTAGCATCAGGATTGCATTAAGTAATTCACATTATTGTAAAAACTAGCAGTACAAAAGAAGCAAAAGAATATTCAACTGGAATTATTTCATTAAAAATGTGAAGTATAAACTAAATTAAATTAAGTACACTCAGAAAAATCTTGAAATGAAGATTTCTCAAAGCTGACTTATTAAAACCCAATTTTAACAGTCAGACGTAGTATATTTAATGGGTAGCTTAATTAGGAACCTCAACAGATCATGTTTCAATGTAAGCTCTTAATGCTGAAAAAGTAGGAAGGAGTGTATTTTAATGTTTATTCAGTGCTAGTTTCCTCTATCTCAGTAAAAGCAACATCGAAAAGGAAGGTATGCAGGTGGATTTCTTGAGTTCTATTAATTCTCACTTTCTTTCATGTATTTAATAATTTCAGTCTGTGGTTTGGAAAGTCGCCCTGTTTAAACATTCACAGGATTTCTCTAGGTATTGCCATTTTGGTCTTCCAGCAAGTTATCTTCTCTTTTCAATGTCCTTTTCTTCACCACTTTTCAGTCAGAGTTTCCAGAAAGGTATTTATGGCTCTCGTCCCTCTAGCTTCTAATAAGGAAACCTAAAATGTAATGCAGTTTGGACTTCTAAAATGCAACATTGGACCTTTTTTCCTAAGGTGCAAAAATTTATAAAAGCAAAACCAATAAAAGCTAATGATAATATTTTTTTCTATATACTCAACCACTGAAATGGAAACATTATTACACAGTGCATTTTTTAATTCACCTGTTAATTAAGTGAAGAAGAAGTGTAAAAAATGTGAGAGTGCTCTCTTGCTCTCAGACTTGGTGCTGTACTACTTAAAGGCCATATGTTCCATTTATTACTCATTAACTCTACCTTGAGCAGCTTTCCCACAAAAGACAAGCTGTACAGGTATACTTGAGGGAATTGGTTCCTCTGGGATGAGAGCAAGGCACAAGTTTGCTTTTACACAAAGAGAGGAAGCAGAAAAAAGAAACCCCAGAAAACCGCTGTGCATAAACATGGTAATAAAGCTGAATTTCTTATTAATGTGATTGTGGAACCTGATAGAAGTCTGGTACTAAACGAACACAGATCAAACAACATGGTTATTACCAGTGTCTAACACTTTATATTGACTAATAACTGTTCATGAAGATATACATTTAAGGTAAAAATGATTGCTAGCAGTAGGTTAACAGATCACTTTGAGCCTGCAAAATTTATGAAAATCATTTTCCTTCTCCTATAAATTAGGCGGCTGGTGAAGTTCTTCTCCAAAAATGTGCCAGGTGCATAACGTGTGCAGTATGAAGTGTTTGTTTGGGCTCTAACCAGGTTTAAAACAAAGTGTAAAATAACCAAATGTAACACATTTTATGTATGAAGCTAGGAATGAATTGTTAGCCAGATTGAAATCTTAATCTGATCAAAATCCAGAAAACATCTTTCTTTAGTCCTGTTAGAATGATGTACGTAATCTAAATATAGGAAAGCTTCATTGGTAATATTATGCTTGTAAAGTGTTATTCATGAGAGCATACTCTGAGCTACCCTGTTACTCTGGTGTTGTTTTTGCAGTCCCAATATTCCTCTGCTCAACAGCACCAGCCTTCTTCAAGCAGAGAGACAATGAGGTGTCAAAATGGGTTAACATCCCAAGCTCTGTGCTGGGTGGGGAATGGTGTTCAAGGTGAGAATGGGGACATTTCTTTCTCTTTATGATCAGTGCTATTTTTCCAATGTTCTCGTACCTGCTTGCCTTTCACTGGCCTCCAGCCCCACCTGGATGCTGCACCACAACCTCCCCCAGCCCTGGGAGACAGGCAACTGCCTGTCCCACAGTGAATGTCTGGTTTGTGCAGCTTCATCTGTCTCCAGCTGTCACTCAGGTCAAGCAATGCTCTTGTGGCCACCAGATCATTGTTAGAGCGATCTGACACCAGCTCAGACTCAGGCAAGCCCTCCCGAGCACTAAGCACTGCCCAGCTAGACATCACATTTAATTATAATTATAATGTGGCAGAAATCATCTTAGCTGGACTACATTTGCCTGAAGTAGGTCAAATGAGTAGATTGCATTAATAGAATCTAAGTAGATCATTAAAACTTACACTTGTTTTTCACAGTCCATGCCTAACTACCTCCCACAAGAAGAATAAGAGTTCTACTGTTCAGTGGGATTTCCAGTTGTAGGAGGTTTGTACTCATGCAGTCTATTTATATCATCTGCACAGTCAATATTCTCCTTCAAATATTTTTAGTTGAATATTATTGCAAATTCCATAACATACAATCAAAGCAGGCGCAATTATCAGCTTGGCAGACATGTAGCTGGAACTCTAAGTACACAAGGGGGGCTTCACTTACTGATGAATATCGAGAGCAGAAATTAAGATTCCTGCTTTAATAAAAGATGTCATAAATTTTGAACATTACATCCTTTCTTAAATGTTTATATGACAAAACTCTTTGGAAGGATCAGCAGTATTTTATATTAATTCTATAATTTTTACGTTCTTTTTCAGAATTCAAACTCTAGTGATTTTTTATTTCTCTGTGTTGTTGTGAGCTCACTAGATTTACAAAAATAAAAGCATGAAATTTGTCCTTCTTGTTTTAAATGTACAAAAATGACTTCTCTTCCACTTTTCTGTATGATTAACCATTTTTATTCTTTTTATTTTTAAAGCATTAAGAATTATAAAATTGCAACAACCACCAAAAATATAAGAGTTTTGACGTCTTTCTAAAAAAGAAAATAATTCTAAAAATCTGTTGCAAAATTTATTCGTGGATCCCAAACTCTTAAGAATGGACAACACATGAGCTTATGGTCTTCCTTCTATAAATTAAATTCTAAGACATATTTATTATAAATATCAATAGAAATTAAAATTCAGCATAGTATTAAGCACTATTAGATGTTATTTATGCCAAGGAGCTGTGTCTTTATCATGTTCACTTTAAAATGTACAAAGCCCAAAACAAAGAGGGACCAGAGAAATTTAGACTTAACGTGACTTTAAAAAAAAAAAAAAATTGTAACAGTGAATTGCTTAACTGATTTTACTGTATAAATACCTGTAAATATTCACCTTTTACATGAAAGAAAAAAAGTCACATAATGCAATGATTTGCAGTGCTCCCTACAGCTACACCAAAGCCAACAGATTTTCAAAGAGAGAACAGGGAAGTGAGAATAACTCCCCTGAGTAATGGACAGCTAAAGGGAAGAACTATAAACACTTTCTGGCTGCCACTGTGTTCAGATCTTGAAAGAAATAATCGAGACTCAAACTATCTTTCAGATGCCTGCAAAGTCTGCCTTGCAGTCAATTCCATTCTCCCAAGAGCAAAAATCTTTCTTTAGAAGTGAAATGTCTACACTGCCATAAGCAGACTGAGAAAGCAGTACATTATTTTAGAAGTGAAGCTGAATAACATAGGCATTTATGTATTATGCCTCTTGAGAACCTTATCTCTCATCACAGGATTGCTGCAGACCTGTGTGGTGTTGCAGACCTGCTGTTTGACAGGCACAAATATCAGACACAGGTGCTCGGCACTTCAGGGCCACAGATGTACAAACGGTCTGGGTGACAGCATGTGATGTCGTGATATCATGCAGATGAGATATTTATTGATAGATTAATACCTAATACACATTTGAAAGAGATTTGTTTTACAATGTGCAGTTCCATCAGACTTTGAGGTCTACAGTGTAGCACCTAGAAATTTTGGTGAAAGTAATCTCCTGAATAGCAAGGTTCTATTACGGGCTGAAGGTGGCATTAACAACATTCATTGTAACAGATCAGTGTGATCCTTGTTTCCTGCTCCCCAGTTTCTGAAGACCAGAGAATCAGTCCACTCAGAACTGCAGTGGAGGCATATAGTCCAAATAAAAACCTTCTGCAAACTCCCAATGATTTTGGTGAACTCTAAATCACCATCATGGACCTTCTGTGGGTGTAAATGCTTTTCTTTCAATGTTCCTATAATTTATTTAAAGACAAGTGTCAATGAGGGGGAAAAGATTCACATTTGCTTAGGACCATGAGGACATTTAGTCACAATCATTGACTTAACAGAAATTTATGGATATATTTAACGTTAAAAGCTCCTATGAGAAACTATGTTACTTCATAAGCTGGAAACATTTTTAAGATATGATATTCATGCTCTCAAAGGTTTGTGATCAATTATAATTTAAGAGTTTTTAAATCCACTGATGTATTAGGTCTTGCATGATTAACCACGTTTGCAACAGAAATTTTTATGAAAGGTTACCGGGGAGAAGTTATTAACTACTATATCTATATATAGATATTAAATGCTCCTTTTATGTTTATGTAATATTCACACTCAGACAAAATACTTTTTAAATTTAATACATAATAAAAATGTCAGATTGAGGGTTCTGTTGGCTGATGAGTTTTATATATAAGCAGTTGGGAAGAAAATGAAAGTTGTTCCATAAAATCTTTGATTTTTTAGTTCTGTTTAGAGGAAAGATCTCCTCTGGTAGAGTGGGTAAACTATTTCCAATGATATTGTTTGAAACTTTGCTACCAGAAAGAAACATGAATTAAGATGATTATTTTAATTTTTAGAAAATATCACTTCCATCTTGGATTTCTTTTTGTTGAAAGAAGATAAATGGAAACCAGAATAATAGACTTTTTAAAAGTCTTTGACTTTGATGTCTTGTTTACATTGGTAGCACTATTGATTAAATGCTTCTTCTCTGATACTTTCTGGAACATACCTACTAAAATCAACAAGTTGATGTGAAGGGATCATCCCATCAGTCTGAATTATATTTTGCTATGTAAGAGACTACCTTCTATGATATACCTCATAGAAAACAGGACAAAATCTGCTGGAAAAAATATAGGAACTGTATTTAATTTGCAGTCTCATTTACACAAGGATCAAATGGGGAAAGAGCTCCAAGAGATCCAAATATACTTTTCATTTCTTACTTTCTTTATTTAATATATTTTTCCTAAATATTCCGTAATATGTTTTATTTATATTTTACGGCAATCCATATAGAGACCCAAACAGGTATCAAATTTCATTATTGCATGTTGTACTGTTACAATGCTTATGCCAGTATTAGAGATTCATTTCATATTTTCTAAACAAAGTTTCTTGCTTGTGTCACTCAACAAAAACATTATGAGGTTTTTGGGAAGTAATATCAGACAGCTTAAAATGTCCTGAATTACTGTTATACTCCTCTAAAAGTAATCTTTCCAGATCTTTGTTTTTCCTGGTTTTTTTTTTCATCATGAAACTAAAGATGTGTTTATGAAAAACAGTACTAGGTGCAGGTTCTAGCCCTGTGCACAACCAGATTTCATGGATTCCTCTATTTTTCTGTCTATATACTGTAACCAAGAAGTAGTTCTAACTCAGAGTATTCTGTGATTCTGTGAACCCAGCAGTCTTTGATGGCTTCTGCATAGTTTTGCCTAAACATGACGTGCTATTTTCTCAGTGTCTGTGAAGCAAAAACTTTAATGTTTTTTATAGAGAGCTGAATTGCTATGGCCAACTTACAAACCAATACCCTGCAGTGATGCTTCTCTGTTATTGTAGAGAACACACTCCCTTTCTGCCATTACTCCTAGACACTAGTAATGAAAATGTTTTGCAGAAAACAAAGCTTCATTTAGCCTGAAGAAATTAGAAAACTGTACTTCATTTAAAAGGTTTGCAAATGTCTTTCTCCAAATCAAAACTATTGTGCTCTTAAAAATATTTTTAATGAAATTATACGCATCATGTTAGAATACACTTGAAAACTGATTTCAGTAATCCAGAAAATTATTATGATGATCTAATCTACAGTTACTTTACCCTTAAGTCTTTCACTAATAGAGTTTTACAATCTGCCGTATAAATACATCATGGAAAGACAAGTAAGGAAATCACTGCTACAGTTCATGGGACCTGGAAAGCTCTCAAAATCAGCCATTTCAGTTGATAACTTAATGTTTTCTGGATTATTAGAAGCAGTCTATTTATTCTCAAATGTCCAATCATATACTAAATAACAATAATGAAGGAATAATGTTTGAAGTAAGAAGTACAGGATATGTACTGTAATTACAACAAGGAATTATTTGCTTAAGTGAATCATACTGATCAGTAAATTAAGATTACCTGGAAGTGATCAGCTTTTGCAGAGAAAAAGCCAAAATTCTGAAAAATCTCTGACATGTAATGAAATACTTCAGCCTCATAGTAAAAGCTGAACACCTGAATAACTGTATACAGACTCAATTTTTATGATCCTGACTTTTACAAAAGATAAGTTGTATTCTACATAGAGCGGACATCCGTAAGAATAAATAGGTTATTTTGTCATAATTTAAATTTTCAGATATTTCTACAGACAAGACAATATAAACTAAAGAAAACATTAAGCTTGGTTTTACTCTTGGAACAAAGGAAAAACACTGAACTGAAATATACACTATGTGTAAATAGAAAAAGTGTCATAATTCTTCAAGAAAATGCATGGGAAATCTGCCCTTTAACTCAGCAAAAAATGTCATGATATTTGCAGGTTGGAGAAAATAACCCCTTTGACAAGAGCTATTTGACACATCGCTAAAATATATAGTTTTGTTTCTTGCAATGCCATTTTGGTATCACACCATTTTTCAGCTCTGGATTGTGCAAGCTAAAGCACTGACTTTCTGGGAACAATGATTCCATGATGACAATGATGACACAAACACACCTGCCTTCAGACCAGCAGTCACCTGGTATTACCCTTTAAAGGATTTGTCCATCTTCCAAAATCTTAAGTGAAGATTTTTTTTCCTTATGTGACATAAAATAAATCCTTAAGGAAATTTTTTTTGGCCTGAAATAATAAGGTTTCATGAGAAAACTGTCAATGTTTTGAGAAGACTACCATGATAGAAACAGATAGTCTATAAATCCTCTGACAGTTAAAACCACAGATGAAATATACCTACCAATACCTCTTCTATACTTATGTCAAATTTTCTCCTCTCCTTTATTTCAATCCAAAGCTTAGATCCAAGCATCTGGCCAGATACCATTCTCTCACACTTACATACTGTTATATGATTCAAGGTTCACTAGATTTTACTTGTCTAAAAAGGAGATGTTTTTTTAAGAGTTGCAAAATACTTGGTCTATTCATACTTCATGTAAACTATTAGAATTCATGAAAAAACAAGAAGAAAAAAAAATAATGTCTTCCCCTCAGGACAGGATTGCATTTATACCACTCTTGAAAAATATTTAACCAATTTGTTTCCAAAGAATGCCACCTCTGGAGGCTCCACAACCTCTCTCTGCATTTGTTCTCTCCCCTCACAATCAAAAGTTCTCCAATCTCTGCAGCATTTTTCCATTACATCCTATTGTAGTCACCAGGAATATGGTAGAGTATTTCCTGTTATGAGAAACTTTTTATGGTCTTGGAGACCATATTATCTCCTTTTCTCTGTCTCTCTCAGACACAAACGTATATATATCTATATACAATTCATTCTATCTTTCCTCACAAACCTCCTTTTTGCTACCTTTGGGCATTCTTGTTAATATATATTTGGCTTTTTCTAACTGGTTTATATCACTCTTTAACTGGAATGCCCAGAATTACACAGATTGCTCCTGCTGGAATCTTACAGCTCCCAAGTATCACTGAAGCATTATTCACATAATTTTTTGGCATTTACTTCTGCTTACACAATGTGTGCAACAGTGGAGACACAACACTGATTCCTGCTTCATTTCATGATCTATTTCAACACTTTTCTGCAGGCCTACATATATGGTAAATTATTTCTCTGCACTGGTGTAACTAAATATTCTAAATATGCCATGCGTGCAGTCATGTTTATTGACTAACATTGTTTTCATCTTTGGGACATTTATTCAGGATCGTTTTAAGTCTTGAGCTTTTTTTTTGTTTCCTTCCTGTAACTGTAGACTTTCCCAGTTTTTCCTTTGAAGTAAATTTTAATTGGCACACTTATGTGGTGTCCTGTTTTGTAACTGAATATTGAATAGTACTAGACCCTGCAAGCCAAGCACTTGCAGAACTCTATTCAACATATCCTTCTCTTCTGAAGCTGTGAATGTGTAATTCTTCAGTCCCATGGATGTAAACAGGAATAGAGAGATTTTAAAAAGAGAATATATACTTATCATCTGAGTAATCTGCCTCACAGCTTCTAGAATCTGACACATTGAAAGAGTGAGGGCAATTTGAATTAGGACACGCTTTGTTCCCAAAGAGACATTGTAAATTGCAGGATTTAACAAGGCTTCATCATATCTACCTACAGGCTTCACTGAAATGCCAGATATGGTTAATACAGCATGTCATAGACATACTGAATGCTATTCTCCTTCAAACAAATAAATCATAAATCATTCCTCTGTCATTGCATATTCTTGCTGCCTATAAGCTGCAAAAGCAAAACTCTGTACATGTCAAATCTGTTTTTTGGTTGGTAGTCAGGGGACAAGAACTTCAGTGCATGAGTCGGGCTGAAGTCAGATTAGTTCATGGTGTCATACCCACAGGAGTAGTAGAGACATGGTCTGACCACTTGAAAAGGAAAGAGTGTGATTCAGATTTAGTGGCCTGGAATAAGGTGTCAGAGAGACATCCGTTCCAGACAAAGCAGTGCCTGAGTGTGCAGCAGGTGTAAAATGACTTTGAATCAAAATGACAGTGTTCTGCTTTCACCAATTCCCATGTATGGCAGTTCTGCTCTGGTAATATGCTAAGAATTATATAATAATGTAAAGAGAAGTAGGAACAACTATGGAGTAGAAAAGAAAAAACACATTCATTTAGCAGTCAGCAATGGAAAAGATAGACGAAAGGAGAAGAGGCAGGTGGCTCTAAACAGAAGCATGGCAGGTAGAAGAAGTGCAGTTGAGGGTCAAATATTTACATGCAGGACAGAAAAATGAAAGCAACATGGATGAGTATTGTATTAGTCCTATCATAGTATTCATGCTGAATGTTGCAAAGAATCAATCATATTATTGCAATTTTTCTGTAGTAACCTCCACTGACAGTAGAAAAAGCCAAAACATTTTAATTTTGGGATTAGATATAATCTTCACTGCAGCAATTTATCATAAACAAGAAACCAAAATTCAGGAACATCCTGACAGTTCCAGGTACAGAGCAAGACAATGAACATCACAGCAACTCCTGAATATATCAGAAGGAATGACCTGGTGTTTTGCGATCTGAATATTATTAACACATTTGAACTTTCTTATTAACACATCTTGACTGGAACAAAGTAATATATGCAGCAATTTTCATGGGAGTGGAGAAGAAATTGCAAACAATCAATTTCATCATCTAGGGTTTATTAGGGTTTTTTTTTTTTAATAGATGAATGCATCTACATATATTGCAACTGCCCAGAAATTCTAGTATTCTGTTTAAAAACAACTTCTAACTGAGAATTTAGTAGTAACCTATATTATGATAATGAAAAAACAGCATGCTACTTTTGATGGTCACAAGGCTTCAATAACTCAGACCTCATTTGAAGTCCCAGCATGAGCCTGAAACACAACTGATACAGCCTCATGGAAATTAGTGGAAAAGAAAGAAAAAAAGGCAAGGCAAGGCAAGGCAAGGCAAGGCAAGGCAAGGGGAAAAGAAAAAGGAGAAAAGAAAAAAGAAAAAAGAGAAAAGAAAAAAAGAAAAAGGAAAAGGAAAAGGAAAAGAGAAAACAAAAGAAAATAAAGAATCTTATTTTCTTTAATTAATTCAATTGAGGTTTATGTTATCCAGACTTATTTTCTTTCTCCCTTTATTTTTAAAACATATTTCTGAATAATCTAATCACAGAGAGCTTGTGACCTGCTTACCCACCACTTCTGTCATTGCTTCTCTCATGGCTAATTTTTGGTCTACTCTACCCTTTTATGGATAAAAAAAGAAAGCACGGAAGGAAGGTGCAGAAGGCACGGAAGGTGTGGAAGGAAGTCGCGGAAGGAAGGCGCGGAAGGAAGGGGCGGAAGGAAGGTGCGGAAGGAAGGTGCGGAAGGAAGGCGCGGAAGGAAGGGGCGGAAGGAAGGGGC
>VZRN01003245.1:1546832-1570569 GCA_013397935.1 Dasyornis broadbenti | reverse complement strand
GGAAGGAAGGTGCGGAAGGTGCGGAAGGAAGGAAGGAAGGAAGGAAGGAAGGAAGGAAGGAGTAAGTGTATGCCTGAGCAATACAGAGAACACTTAAATGAAAAACAAAAAACCAAACAGAAAACCAAGAACCAAGTAAGAAAATAGTGAATGTAGACATTTCATTGAAAAAAGGAATTTAGCTTTCTAGAACTGGTTAAAGGGTCAGATCCTGATACACAACTGCATGCAACTTCCTTAAAGAAATTTTACTATTTTATTATCTTTTTCTTAATTTACCCTCTTTAAAGAACAAAGCTGTTGTTTTCTGATGAGTTGGTAGAAAAAGAATAGAGAAAAAATATCAAAGTAATAAACAAAATTCTCAGATTTTCATATAAAATTCTCAGATTTTCGTATAAAAACCCTCTGTTTTTCCTTAGTTTCCATAAACCCAAGGAAGTTCACTTCAAAGACCTAGTAATGAATTTAACATGCTTCTGTGTTAACATAAGGTACTGAAAACTATACAGAAGTAAGTAGGGATAAAGACAATACCACACAAACTTCTTAGAAAGAAGGTTAATATATTCCAAATCTCTCAAAACCCTAAAACCAGTCTCATTTTCCCTTGCCAGCTAAATGGCAGAAGTGCTCAACCATTTGTAATTGAACTGCCAGCATCACTGAATTGATCATCTTTTGAAAAGATATGCAGTGTGCCAAGAAAAGTTTTTTTAAGGTTTGAGATTCAAATATTTAATATTTTTAGAATATCATATCTACACCAAAATAAGGAATAGAAGCTCCATCCGTGTGAAACATTCTTCAATATGTAGAATTAGTGATCCAAAAAACCAATAGAGTTGAACTCCTACCTATATTTCTTTGCAAATTTGATGACACAAAAATTAAATTAGTTCATTAGAGTGGCTTTCCACATGTACATTAATACTTCAGGAGATCATACCAATATCTATCTGTGTCTATCAGACCTTAACTTACTTGCATACCTAAAAATCTCTTGTTCTGGAGCAGGGCAACACAGGACAAACCCAACTCTCATTCACATCGAGCAGCAGTCATGTGCCATGTAGTGAACTTCTTTCAGTCAAAAGTTCACATCTGTCACTCCTTTGAAATTTTTGTTCCTCTGTCACTTTCTCCCTAGGGGTTTAGAAAGATGCTACAGCAACAGCCAGGATGCACTTTTGCTTCCTTTTGTGTATCTCTTTCAAAAGAAAAATAAACTCTGTTATGCAAAATAAGTATCAACTCTGTCCTCCAAATTGTCCATACCTGAAAGCTCCTTTGTTCATCTTGGGCAATCTTACCGCAACCCTTTGTCTCTTTCCTGCCTGCAGGTTCCTTCAAAGGAAGAGAGCATTGGGGCCAGGTTACCAATCAGCTACTATCCTACTGAAGCAGCACCGCCTTGTTGAACAGCAAGAAAACTCAGTCAATCTATTCCAACAAGAAATGGATCTCTTTGGATTTTTGTCCAACAAGAATCTCTTTGGATTTTTGTCTTGACTTGTGTATTACCTATAGGAATTGCCTGGGAAATGGTGAAGCCCTGCAACTTCTTTTTGGAAACTTATAGCAAGCTTTTTATACTTTTAGATCTAATTGTTTTTCTATACCATACTGCATTTCTACTGTGTGATGTACTCGAGCTGCATTTAAATCAGCTCTTCAGATGGGTATATGCACATAAACTGCTGAGAGCAGACAGTAGTACAAGAGCAGCACACAGCACTGACATTTTGTGAAACACCTCCTTCCAAAAGCAATTGCTTTTCTAAAACACATGTACATGTGTAGATTGTTTTGAAACCCACAGTGAACAGAAACTGTTTACTCAATATGATCCAAATCTGGAGCAGTTTCAGACACAATTACACTTTGTAGAAAGATAAAACCCTACAAAGAACAGCAAACCCCGGTATTTCACTAGTCCAGTGATCTCATCTAAAACCTGCAATTTATATGGCTTACCAAATAATCAGTACATTTGCTTTGGAAGCTACTGTTGGCTGTGTTGGCTACTGCCACTTATGAGAAATCACCACTTAAACCATTGTTAAAAGGAGGTTTTAAATCAATAGAGTATGAAGTGCCAATCACATATCAAAGAGAATAAAAAAAACCCCTTAATTAAGTATAGGAGCCCAGCAGGCACCGTGAGCTTGTGCTGCAGGCCTGCTCTGTAGATACAGCATTTTATAAAAGTGTCTATTCTGTTCTGGTCTGTGCCTCCATTCCAAATATTTCATATTTAGTCTACCTGCTTAGACCAACTTTGTACCACGCCTTCCTATCCTTGCAGAAAATAATGTGTTTCTGTCCAAAAATCAAACATTTGACCTGACTAAAGCTTTTTGTGCCTGAAAGTTAATGTATTCTACTGAACATTTTATCTCAAACAAATAGTAATTTAAGAACTTTACAAGCTTTGGTTCTAACTCTCTTAGGAAAAAATCCTGATAAAAGAAGATAAAATTATTAGCTTTTAATGTAATTTCTAATCTATGATTCCTATAGACATGGCAACAACATTTTCATAGAGGTTCACTAGTTTGCTTCATCCCAATTGACATCCAAGCATTTTTTACCTTGTCTTCCATGCAATTGTCCTGCTAAACAATACAAGGCAGAAAGTAAAGGCTCACCACTTGCTTGAATGAAAAATATCATCAAATGTCAAATTAACTCAAATGGATAGACTCAGAAGAAATACACACAACTAAGCAGAAACAAATTACTTTAGCAGCTGAACAAAAAACTTCCATGTTAGACCTAAAATCTCATTGTGCCCAGAAAGAGAATACATCTTACACTGAGCCAAGAGCTTAGTATTTGACCAATTAAGTTCTTCACAGAAGAGTTCAAATGCAAAGATTAGTAATGATTTATCCAGTTCTAATGGTGGTAGCACAGATCAAATGATGTAATTATTTTTAAAAATAATAAACCCACCCTGAATTAATAATGTAGTTAACTAATAGATTGCTTAATATTGTTAGATTTTTATCATATATGGCTAAATAATATGTTACAGAACCTGTGGCAGTGTCGTTGGAAAATGAAAGCTGAGTTATTTTTGAACTCCAGGTATTTTTACAATTATAGCTGTTTCACTTTTAACTTGTTTTCAGTTATAGCATTTATCTGAAAGATTTTTTGAATTCAGAAGTTTTGGATTATGGAAAAGGTAGAGGAGGAATAATGGAGCAACTCTGCTTAGTAAATGACTATGGTAGTCCTTTAGGGAAGAAATTTTTTGGATCCCTGCTCCACATCCTGAATAACAGCAGTCTGAACCTGTGTCTACATTTGCTTAACCAATGCCACAAGATCTGACCAACTGGAGAACATCACCTCTCCATTCCTTTCTATAAAACATTAGGACAATCTCTTTTTTTCTTTTAAATTTTAATTTTGATTCAAATTTGATTAGTGACAGAACTAGTTATATGAAAACTACAACAACAGAAGACCAATATATGTCGCTGTGAACCAAACATTAAAATCTTTCCTCATTTAGTTGCAAAAGTCAATGTATCAAATCAAGAGATGAGACTCCCAAAAAGGACAGGAGTCTTCTAAAATGGGTAATTTTTTTCTAATGATACTGCAAGTGCACGGTACCTAAGTGATTATCACATTCTTGGAGTGATGGAGCTTAGGAAATTTATCACAGCACAAATAATCAAGTTCCACATTATATTCCCATACTGCTTAGTTCCCTGAACTGGGCTTCTGTTGCAAAAATTAAATATCTCTATCTGAGTTTTACAATGAAATTGCTAACATTGATCGCACTGATATAAAAGCAGAAGTGAAACCACTGTTTTAATTATTAATATTACTGTCTTCCCTTTTTAAAATAAGTTTTAAAATAACTTTAACATATAGCTAATTTTCAGAGTGATTTCAGAATTTTATTTCTTTATAATATTTCTTTTATATCATTCTCGTCTTTGGAGGAATAAGGTATTTTAAAATCTGTGAGAGCAGTGTTCCAACTTTAAGTATTAAAAATAATAATGTAGTAGTAAATTCTGATATGATACTAAATAAAATATCAGTTTCTGCTTTAGGTAATTACATCATGTTAAAATTACTGTATTTTAACAATGGTCTAGAATTACTTTCAAAAGAGTGCTGATTATTGTAATGATGAATAAGCATTTAGTAACTTTATCAAACTATAAGACTATAATCCAGTGATAAAATTAAACAATATTTTCTTTTTTATTCACATGTAAGATGGAACAAGTTTTTTGCATCTCAAAATACTCAGGTACCTTAAAAAAAAAATCTAATTTAATCTTGATGACAGAGACATGGGAGTTTAAAATCAGCTTGATAGATATGCGAATCTTGGAAAGATGTGGAGATTGCCTATTCCTGTATGCCTGGGTAATGTCTATTTCAATGTACAGGCGTGTACAATAACAATGGATTAATTTAAATAGTTGTAAATCCCAAATAGTCTTACACTAAATTCCAAGGAGAAGTGGGAAGAAAAAAGTGTTTATTATATAATACCTCTTTCTATTAGGAAAGGTAAATGCCACTTTACTATCTCCTTCCATTACAAACATGCTTTTAAAACAGAAAAATTTCTTAAATACTATACTTTTTTTTTCCCTTCTGACCTCCTACTTACAAATGAACAGTACAGACTTAATATTTTATATTCACAGTACACTTTCCACTCTAGTAGGGCAGGAAACATAATTCTGAAGACATATTTTAATATTTAATTTCAGCTGAAAGTAAACATAAGAATATAATGAAGCTACCAGAAAAAAAGTCATGCCCCAGCACCCTCTTTGTTGGCTTGGAGACAACACGGCATTACCTTGGCACATAGAAACTGCATAGGTGCATTCTGTGTCTTGATTCAGACCAGCCCAACAAAGACTCAGTGGAACGAATCCAGAACATAAAGAAGGTGTAAAGCCCCAAAGAATGCAATGTGCAAATATGTTGGATAAAGCCCTCAGTAAGTGGCTTCTCAGACACTGACTGCTGAGTGTGTTCTGCTAAACTTAGGATAAAGTCTTACAGCTACCATGCTTCGTCCTTTTCCTTCTGCTGGTAGGAGACAACATATTTTCTGACTCCCGGTAGTTTAGAAGGTGCAGTCCAACAGCTGATACATATCCTTCATCAGTTCATAAAATGAACTGTTATAAATTACTCTGATTCTTTCCTTACCCAGAAGCTATGATCAGAAGTTTGCTGAAATAGACTGAATTTAACATAGTAGAGGGTTCAGCAGCAAGTTCTGTCTGTTTTCATAATACCATGACACATTAGTAGAGTGGAAGAAAGGACAGAATGTCACATAACAAACCTTAATGCTGTGAAACAAGTGAATATTTCAGGAAGCAAAGAGATATGCAAAGAGTAGGAGGAATCAAATGTAAGTTAACAGTAAATATGACTCCAATGCCAATGATCTGTACTTGACCATAAAGAGAAAGCAGAATTTCAGGTTTTAGTATTCCTTGAATAAGATTAAAAATATACTTTTTTACTGTATCTTTCTATTGTACATGACCATATATGATGCAGCTGGCTTACGCCTTGTTCTCCACACAATTCCAAAGTGCAACCTTACCTCTGTATTCTGTACTTGATAAGTTTCACTGCTAGCAGTTATATTTTTCTGAAGACTAGAAAAGATGCTAAGCTTTTCCCACAAAGGATACTCTCCATTAATATATTTACCACAAAATCTTTTCATTCTGTGCACTGTCATTCCAAATATACCTAGCAAATTACTTTCAAATAAGACACTTCTTAAAGATCAACATAGAATCATTATAGTAAAGGAAAATGTGCAGTCCCAAAATGATTAGTAATCTTATTTGGAATTTTAGCTGATTAGCTTTGTATGGGACTTCTGGGTTATGAAGAAAAAAATAACAGAAAATAATTATACGATAAAGAAAAGGAATACATTACATTAAATAAAGAAATAAATAAAAATCCTTGCTAAGAACATTTTCTCTTCTACAAAGAGAAATTTAACAATGCATAATCTTACCTAACTCTTGAACAAGGAATACTGTCTTTCTCCAAAATAAGGAAGATAGCGATAAGGCCCTCTCTCCAGCAACCTTACCATTTCAGGACAAAAAGAGGAAAAAAAGTCATTGTTAAGTCTTATACCACTAGTTTTAATTTAAGCAGAAATTCTATGCTTTATTTCTGGATAAGAAAGGATAATACAAACTGATCAGAACCTCATCTGAAACATATCCTTAGCACATACTATACCTCATCACTTTGAAATTAGTTGCTTTTAGAATTTAACCTGCAAATTAAAGAATACTGAATATGATTGCTCAGGACTTGCAGAGCTTTACAGACTCCTCCCTCCCCACTTTCCAATAAGATTCACCAAGGCTGCACATGCCTCAAGGCACAGAGCACAGTAGGCTAGCTGAGTGTCTTCCTGAAGAACTACTGGAACAGACCTGGGATTTTGCTGCCATCACTGGTTGTACATGAAATTCCAGATAGGGTTCAAACATAGGTATTTTTGAATAGAATAGTGGTTGAATACAAAGTCTTCATTTCTCCCAGACTTACAGGTTTTGCAACTACAAACTAAGGCTACTGTAAAGAAACTTCTGGAAATGTAATAATATTTTTTGTAGACATAACATTAGTATGCTAGCCAACTAATATCGCTTTCCTCACAATGAAAATCAAAGGCTCCTGTATATTTTAACTTCCTCTGGAGATAGAAATAAACTTCATTTTAATCATATGTATGCTACATATTCTGGTTAAAAGACTGGGAATCTTTTTGAGATCTACACGTAGCATCATGGTGCAAATCATTTTCTGGTTTTGATTAGCAACTATCAGACCTTAAAAGCACCATTATGGTCAGATAGTATCACAGTAAGAGCACATGAAACAAATTAGGAAGAACACATAAAGAAATTAACAAAAAAAATAACAAATAACATATTAATAATTATAATACTTCTAAAATTATGTTTGCTTTTAAAAATTAAAGAAGAAAATTGAACATTTCAGTTTCTTTTTCTCTTTGCTATTTCACTTAATGTTAATGTGAATAGTGTGGATCTTAATAGTGCTATTATTCAGCTGTGCTAGAGGGTCATTGAAGGGTTAGAGGGCACTAAGAAAACCACCCATGAAGTCCCCAATCCCTCAGAATAACACATCAAAAAAAAGAAAATCTTAAGAATCCTTATAATTTTTCAAAGTTTTGCGCTTTAGAATAAGATCACAGCGATATTAGATTTTGACCATTTTAATGAATAGTATGTGTTTTGTAAGTGGCCATTTCATATTCTGGGGTTAAGAATTTCTAGGAAGAGATTCTACTAGAAAATAATTTCAATACTTAAAAGTAATGTTTTGGACAAGATTTGTCTTGCAGACTGACAAGTTCTTTAAAATTCTGATAAAGAAAAACTTCTAAATGATGACACTAGTTTTTTTCTAAGTAATGTTCTACCTTGCAGATGGATGTATATAGGCATCTACTTTCCTCAGAGAAGGAGAGATGTATATAAGAAATCTTTCTACAGGTAATATTTTATTTTATTTTATTTTATTTTATTTTATTTTATTTTATTTTATTTTATTTTATTTTATTTTATTTTGCTTTATGAAACAAAGAGCAAAGATTCAAACTTAATCTGAAAGCTAAATCACAGGAAAATTATGAGGAATTTTCTATTAAAAATGCAGTTCTTACCTCTTCATATAGAAGACTAACATAATGTAAAATATCGAAAGAAAATCACAGTTCTTTTAAAAAAGAATAATTATTCATATACATTTTAAGGCTGGTTACATTAAAAATTTTCATATTGGAATGAATAGAGAACAGTTTTTTATGGTATTTGTTATATATTAGTTATTTTCCAGAATGTTTCTGGGCTGAGAAACTACATGATATAGGTAATTTTACCCTCGATATGAAGGTGAGATATTTTTACCTAGTTATTTTTAAAATCTACAATGAAGATTAGATTAAGGAATCACCTTTTTTGGGCTGGCACAACTACTTAATGCTACGTTAGGAGTCCTTCTCAGTAGCCTATTATATTAGCAGTATGATGAGCAGCATCACTAAAACAAGTTCTGTTTGGAAAACCACATCACATCCATGCTTTTCTACGAAGACAGCCCTAGAGCGCATCCTGTATCATCATAACGGTGAAACTGCAGCCCTAGAGGTACAAATACATCACTGTGAATGTGTCAGTTTTGCTTCAGAGGCAGTTCTACCAAGCGTTCTTGCCCTTTACCTCATATACAGCTCACAGTTTCTCTTGTCTAGCTCCAGTAATAGCAAAATTTAAATTCACTTGGGGTGTTTCTCCTTTATGCATATGGACATGTAGTTATAACACTGATTAATCACTGGTATTGTAAACAATATTTATCAGAAGCACACATTAAAAAATTATGTGAAATATGTTCAACTTCACAGCTAAACATTAATTATTATAATAGATTTTGAGACCTTGGTAGGTCATTTGGAGAAAAGTTATTAAATCTTTCCTAGCTTATCACGGAGTTATCAAAAGAACGACATTAATTATTAACAAGATTTATTAAAGAAAATTGTGAAGAAGTGCATGTAATGATTAATATTGCTGCTTAGATGGCAATGCTAATGTGCTTAGCTGAAACTTGACACAAAAAAAGGCATTACAGTACCAAGTCAGCATGGTTTCCCATAAACACCGGACTACAAATACTTGTAGGACAATGGAATAGAGAGAGTATCAAAGATCAACAGACAGAGACTCCTCTAGTTCCTGAATCAAATGTCATCTGTCTAACAAACTAAAGAAATGATTCATCAACACCTCGCTTAACTGTGGAACTTACAAGAAGACCAAAGACAAACTTATGAAGGTGAATCATACACCAGAATACTTTCAAGACTGAACAAAGGAAATTTGTTAGACATTCCTGAAGCTGTCCATCTGAAGAGCAAGTCCTTGTACTCATGAAGTCATAATAGACTAATGTGTAAAGAATGTTCTAGAAGCTAAGAGAAGGACATCCTTCCTGTAATCAGAGAAAGCTGGGTGTACACCACCATAAAGCACAAGTCCCAAACACATCCATCTGGGGAAGTCTCTGGACAGTGACAACTCCAAAGGCTGTGACACATTTTGTAATGATAGTGGGGTGACAGCTGCAGAAATTTAGCAGCTGGCCATACAGGATATGATTGTACAGGCTTCCTCTTGCCCCGGGGGCACTAACACAAAAGAAACCCTCTGTGTTCCACTAATAGGTATTCCTGAAAATATTTCTTTACAGTTGAAGCAATGCCTCAGTATATACTTCATTTCTACCACCTATGTCTCTTCCAAATTGTAAGTGGACCATAAGAGGCCAATTAAAGATGTTGCTTGCATGTTATCATTGTTCTGATGTACTTCAGTCCATGTCACTCCCTTTACTTGTCTAAGTTTGTTAAAGTAGATTGGAAGCATGAGGAGTTCTAAAAGAGGGAAGTCAAGGCCCTCTCTTCTTATCCACCAAGGAGTTTATCAGGTTCAAGAGCACTTATCTTGTTTCACTAGAGATTTCGGTCTTAGTAAGAAACATTTAAACTCTATCCTATCCACTTCTACTGAAAGCTTTCTCTTAAATAAATAAGTAGCACAGAGTACCTTATCTAGTTTCAACATAAGGACTACAAAGACTTCAATCAAAATAAAAATAAAGGAAAAAAAATATTATTTTCCAAGTTTGGAAATTAAATTATTTAGCTAATTTTCTGTAATTTCCTTTTCAGAACTGGCAATTTTGTATCTAAAGACACTCCAAGTTTGAAAACAATTAATAATTAACAATTACATTGTTATAATAATTTATATTGTAAATATAACCAAAAGAGATAGAATAAGTCAAAACTGAGTAGAGATATTTTCAGTCTTTTTATTAACTTGATTCCAATTCTGTTAAAATACTTTGGAATTTCATTTTTACATTTTTTGAAAAGAGACTGAGTGCAACAGTGAACATTCTGAAAGGATGCTTTTTTAAAATGAAGAAACACAACGGTGTGCCTAAAACTAGAGAAAGTAAAAATATTTTTCTAATAATCTTTTCCTCAACAACCAAACCATTTTCTGAGTATAAGGCATATATCTAACAAGCAAAAGGGGTAGTTGTCAGTAATAACTATGTCTTTTACAGGTTTCTAGACATCCATGAAAAACAGGTATATTCTTATCCTAATGGAGAAAATCAGAAGACATTAGTCAGTTGAAGAAAATGAAGCTGAAAATATCTGATGTAATTGTCTTATTTAATAGAAATGCTGCACTTATTAAAAATTGCATAATGCAAAGCAGTCTTTCTTCAAAAAAAGAATCAGGCCAAATAGTTAAGTTGTATTTATCTATTAGCTTTTTGTTTATCTTCTTCACATATTATACCATTCAAAGACATCAACATAACAATTTTTGCACCCGTTTAACAAAGGTTGCTGATAATTAATACTAATTTCTTTAACACTGAGGATGGGAAATGATAGAAAGTATATTTACAACAGATGTAGACATGGACCGGTGAATGGATTAGTTGTGATTGAAAACACTAAATTACATGTATACCCTCACTTGAGTCAATAAGTGCAATAGGTAAACTAGGTATGTCTGAATATATTACTGGAATTATATTACTTAAATTACTGAAATTCTCTGTAATCAATAAAGGAGTTTGGTTTATTTATTTAAAAAATAAATTTACATCAAATACTATGATATGCAGTCCTAGAAATTTTTGCAACAAGGACTGATAAATCTCATATGCCATGAGTGCACAAACCTAAATCACCATGAAAGAAGGAACTGGTACTGAAAAATTTTTGAGCACAGTCTCTTGGCAGCCTTTTGTGGATGCATGAAAAAGGAGAAGGGGATTTGGAGCTGTGAGTGGGGACTTACTGTGCATAAAACAAGTCTGGCCAACCTAACTGCTTTATATGATAGAATGTCTGGATTTGTAAACAAGAGAGAAGTAGTGGACAGAATTTTCTTTAACTTTGTCAAAGCTTTGGCCAATGTCCCCTGAAGTATTTTTGTACTCAATTTGTAACATTACAATTTGGATGTGAGAACTACCAGATAGGTACAAATCTGATCAGGTTATATGTTACATTGAGGCTGGTAAGAAGTAAAATAGTGCAGAGGTCTATCCTGGGATATGTCCCATTTAGCTTTGCCAATGATCATTCATGGAGTGAACTATTCTCAAGTTTTTGGATTTCACGAAAATGGGAGGAACGTTCAATATGCACGAAAGCAGCCCTGCCATCCAGAGGGACCTTGACAGGCTGGAAGAACAGGCCAACAGAAACCTTGTGAAACTTAACAAAAATAAATCCTAAATCCTGCAAATG
Organism: Dasyornis broadbenti; assembly: GCA_013397935.1. NCBI lineage: Eukaryota > Metazoa > Chordata > Aves > Passeriformes > Dasyornithidae > Dasyornis > Dasyornis broadbenti. The sequence continues at coordinate 1,559,153 of VZRN01003245.1, read as the reverse complement.
GGAAGGAAAAGCCTCTGCCCCCATTACAGGCTGGGGACTGACTGACACAGACAGCAGATTGATAGATGGGTGATGCTGCCTCCATTAAGCAGTTGTTCGACCTCTTCTAGAATAGTTCATCCAGTTTCTGGCCCCACAATGTCATGAAGATATTGATCAGCTGGAGCAAGTTCAGCAGAGAGCCAGCTGCCAATAGGACTGAGGGCTGGAGCACTTACTCTGTGTAGAGAGTATAAAAACAGAGGGTTTGTTTAGCCTGAAGAAGAAACAGCTTTAGAGCCAACTAGGAGCACCTGCCAGCATCTATGAGGAGGTTACTTAGAAGGTGGAATCTTCAGAATCTTCACAGTGGGAGGAAGAATGAAAATAGGTAAAAATTGAAACAAGAAAGGTTTAGACAGTGTAAGGAAAAGTTTTTTCAATATGAGAACCTTCAAACATTGGAACAGGTTGCCCAGAGAAGCTGTGCAGTCTCCATCTTTGGAAGTCTTCAAGACACAACTGGATAAAGCCTTGAGCAATCTGATCTGATCTCTCAGCTGATTTGCATTGAGGAGGAATTTGGACACAGAACCTCCTGGGGTCCCTTCCGGCTTCAACTCTCCTACGACACTGTGATAGTAAGCTTTCATTAAGTATCCAGGACCAGTAAAAAGGAGGTGAGATGATAGTTTGTTGCTCTTTTCTAAATACCCCCTATAAACATTCAGGATCCTAAGCAAAAATAAATAAGCAGACAAATGAGGAAAGGAGAGGGACTGAGCACTTAATAGCTATTCCTAAAGTCACAGTATATCTTGAGAAGTATGTTAGGAAATCAACGGCTTTTCTTTATATTAATCAAAATAAACTTAGAATCCGCTAGAACAAATTGTGCCCCACTGAAAAGCAAAAAAGCCCATATTGTTAAAACAAACATGGCTCTCCAGCAGTCACTGTACATGTTCCTGCATAAAAAGGAGTGTTTGATGAGAAAGATTATGGGTTAAGTTTACTTAGCATGAGGGACAGTACATGAGTATTATATCACTTTCTCTAAACTTCAAATTCCAATGTACTTAGAAAATAATTCAGTATTCACATTTCTTAGCACAGACTAATCTCAAACAAACACTGCAGATTTCCAACTGACATTCAGAACCTGACAAATGGGAAAGGAAAAAATTAAGCAAGAAGAGGAAAAAGGAAAGAAAATCAATATATGACAATCTGAGTTGGAAAGAAAAAAACCTTCTCCATCTCACTTTCCTCATCTTAACCATATTTTTAAGATGTCTAAGAACACCCAAAAGTGTCTGTGTTTCTCTCTCCGTGCTTATTTTTAACTTCCAGATACTGAAAAATATCAATTTTCTACACTGTCTTATGTGTAGTCTTTTTCAATTACATTAAAAGATTTGTAAATGCAGACTTTAGAATTAGAACTGACTATAGTCCAGGAATATATTAAGTGTTTTATGATCCACAAATATAAATTAAAGCAATATTATTAGTATGGGAATCCTCTAAGGAAGGCGATTCACAGGAAGAGAGACTTCAGGAAGTGAGAGATCTGGGCATTGATTAAAATTATTACATCAACTTTATGGTACTATTTTTTATCATTAATCTTCATAATAACTTCACATTAACAGAAAGAGCCCTTTCTGCTGTTACAAAACAATGTTTGCTTTACCATGTAAACCTATTCTGCATATGTTCTGTGTGACGTTACAGGAATTGCAAGACAGAAACCATGAGGTTTATGACTTCAATACAATAAGAAAGCAATTGTAAATACATGTTTCTTCGCCCAAACTCAATTTTTAGGAATATTTTGTCTTTGCTTAGCCAAAAAGCTGTTCCAAATCTCAGTTCAATAAACTCAGCATATATTGTCATATTTTATTCATGTATGCACACACAAAAACCCCTTAATTCTCACCATAATTCTATGTAATCCCCTGTATAAATTTTATTTTTAAGAAATTTGACACCATTACACCTATGCAACATAAGGAGGTTAATATAATTCCGCTGATTCCTATGAGAACATGGTACGCCCACACTGCAGATGTATAATAGGTACTTTTTTAGGTTTAAGATACACATTCTGAAAACATACAAATTATAAATAATTTTTATAAAATCCAGTTGCAACATAGAACAGAAGGTTTAAACAGAAAAAAATTGAAACATTTAAAATAACTATAAAATATAAAATAACTAGTGCAAGAGAAAAATGAAGATGAAAAGAAGTAAAGCTTAAGTCTTCAAAAGCATATCACAAGCAAGATAATTTCTGGAAAAGAAGTTTCAAGGTTCAGAAATTCAAGCACATTTCATTTTTTATTTTGGTACATAATAAGAGAATTCTTTAAAATACCATTTTTACAGTTAACTCAAAAAAAAAAAAAAAAGCCCATCTTTGAATCTAGAGGCTGAAATGTTCTACTCTTTACTAAAAAATTTCCTTTGATATAAGAGACAGTGGTCATTTTTCAGACTCAATAGGTACTGTAAGGTCTCAAAGAATTTGTCACAATTCTGGTTTCCCATAACTGACATTAGAAAAGTGTTGTCATGTAGGAGAAGTAAGATAGAGCCAGGTCTTTTTATATCTCTGCACATATGCACATGACCCATTCAGCCTGTTCTCTCATGGTTCTTTTAGATTGGATTGACTGTTAGGCTCATTGTTCATGACGATTCTTAAAATTTCTGACTTACCTTCCTCTTATAGTTCTTCAAAGAAACAAAAAGCTCCTGTTTCATGTTGTGGTAATTTTTTTCTTTCTTTTTAGATATCCCAAGAAAATTATGCATTTTGGATTATTAAGAAGAAGAAAAGTTTTCTTAAAATGCACAAAGAAATTTGGTCCCTTCAAAAATGTAATTTAGTAGCTTGACCCACAAAATGAGGAATAGATTTGTTTCCTTAGTAGTTGTCTTTATAGATAGATAATGAAAACAAATGTTAAATGCCTGTACATGTTTTAGAGCAAAATCTACTCTGTTGCATAGTGAATGTAAAATAGCTTTACTTATATCAATGTTCCTATACATTTAAAGTGAAAATACCTCCCATCTATTAAAAATTAACTAACCAACCCAACAAACAAACAAACAAGAAAAATACTGCACAAACCAAACAGAAAGGAAAACAATCTATTTGGTGTCAAATATTGGAAAAAATAGTGACCTCTTTTAAGCTGCTTAAAAAAAACCCACAGTATTTTATTTTATTTTATATTTTATTTTATTTCCCTGAGCACATTTCACCATAAAATTTCTATAACTAATTTCAGTCCAAATAAATTCAGGGATGAGAAAGAAATGAGTTATAACCCTTTGAAATCTATTGATGAATGTTTAGCAGAAACTCTGACAATTTCTTTTTTCTAGTTCAGGAGAGCTGTTAGACTAAAATAACAACAAAAATCTTAACAGCAAGGCACTCCTGATATTGTCCATATATTTTCTCTGCTAATATGCAGCTCAAAATCAAAGGCCTTTCAAAGTTTAAGACTGTGTGGCACTCCCATTACAAGGAAGACAAGGCCATAAGAAATATGTACATTAGGGAAATCTGCCAGACAGAGTGGTAAATGCTCTTCTAAAATTTGTAGCTAAGTCCCTCTGACTCTCACAACAGAACCACAACTCTATTTACGTATTAAAACTGCTCATAAATTTCAATCAAAAGAAATGTTTCCTATTGATCTGAAATTAAGACTATAAAAGGCTACCTGATATTTTGAAAATCTCATTAATTTGTCAATTTCTGCAATACAGGAACCTAAATACCGTATACCAGAGGCATAGACATTTTTCTCTTATCTTCAAAATCTAAAACTATGATGATAACATCACAGAAGAGTGCATTAGCATACACAGGCCCAAAGTCTCTCATGCATAACTTAGCAGACTCATGAACAGCTGAAAAGATGCAGGGGAAAAAAGTTGGTGACTTCTAAAGCTTCTCAGTTTTAGGTTTAGCTCAGCATCTTTAGATGTGCAGTTTGAAGTAAAACAGCCTCACAGATGGTGTTAGTGTCCCTCCAATGCAGCTTCTTACTGCACAACTGATTTCACACTGACATTGACTGTCTGCACACCTGCACAGACATCTGGTAATATGTATTTAAAACATATTTTAGAACAACTATTTGACTTCAAAAGTAAATGAGCTTTTTTTCAGTGAGGCATTAGTCATTGGGAAAATGCAATTTAGGATAAATCAAATATTATTTTAATTGATGAGTAGTTTTTACTGAAATGAAAATGGTAACATTATGAAAAGTGTTCAAATTATTTTTATTACAATTGGTGATAATGAAGAGTTAGATTTATGAAATCTAGAAAGAAACAGTGAAAAATGAAATGAAATTTAAAAAAATTATGTGTTTTCTTCCCTAAATGGAAATATCGTGTCCTGGAGGAATGATTTTTTATCTAATCTGTGATGTTTGAACATGGTCAATGTAGAACAATGGTCAATGCAAAAAATTACCTGGTACAAGAGTTCCCTCAAGGCGCAGGTATTCCAGGTTCTCAATCTTCCAGCAAACAAGGTGTCTCAAAAAAGGTTTCACTTACGTGGCAAGAGTTACACAAACACAAGTATTGAATTGATTTGCCATCCATTTGATTTTGCAAATTCAGAGATGTTTCTCTGAATCCCTTTTTTTCTTTTTTTTGCTATATTTCAATTAAAAAAAACAAAACACTATGAAAAATAACACAAAATAACATAACAACTCTGTGGTTCAACTTCCTATATATTTTCTGAGTCACAAAATGAATTTACTATTGTTAGCATATATATATATTATATATATATATACAATTTTTCATCTTTACTAAGCTCTGCTTATAATAGTGTCTTAGATGTTTGTTTTCCATTAGTGTGGAACTACAGGCTGTCGCAGTGAGAGCTGAGAGTGAACCGATTTTGGTTTTGTGAGATGTTAAATAGAACTAACAGCATTTTCTGGTGAAACTTTTTGATATCTCTGAATTGAAACATTTCATTCGTTGTGGTGGAAGTCAGGTACTTAGCTGTGACATAACATGAAGACTGTCAGGAAACTGTCACCCTGAGCCAGTAGTTCAGCAGGNGTGGCAAGAGTTACACAAACACAAGTATTGAATTGATTTGCCATCCATTTGATTTTGCAAATTCAGAGATGTTTCTCTGAATCCCTTTTTTTCTTTTTTTTGCTATATTTCAATTAAAAAAAACAAAACACTATGAAAAATAACACAAAATAACATAACAACTCTGTGGTTCAACTTCCTATATATTTTCTGAGTCACAAAATGAATTTACTATTGTTAGCATATATATATATTATATATATATATACAATTTTTCATCTTTACTAAGCTCTGCTTATAATAGTGTCTTAGATGTTTGTTTTCCATTAGTGTGGAACTACAGGCTGTCGCAGTGAGAGCTGAGCGTGAACCGATTTTGGTTTTGTGAGATGTTAAATAGAACTAACAGCATTTTCTGGTGAAACCTTTTGATATCTCTGAATTGAAACATTTCATTCGTTGTGGTGGAAGTCAGGTACTTAGCTGTGACATAACATGAAGACTGTCAGGAAACTGTCACCCTGAGCCAGTAGTTCAGCAGGTCAGTGTACAGGATAGCTGAAATTTTAGCTCCTCATAGGCCAAGAGCCACAACTGCTGATCATCACTCTTGAAGGACTGGAGTCATACGTTCACTGGGATATAATCTGTCTATAAACTGTCCTTTAGACAGGAATGATAAAATAGAGCCCCATGGCTGTAACTCTTGATTCCCAAATTTATGAAAATTTATGATTACAAAGTTTGGAGTTTGATTAATAGTTTTCCTATTTAATATATTCATTTTTTTTAGTGACTACAACAATAATAATTCCCTCTGAAGTTCATAAATTTTCTCTTAGAGAAGTTTAGAATTACAAAATGAAATAGGAAAATGAAAATACTAAGTGGAGAACAATACAAAATAAATGAGGGAGAGAAGAAAAATCTAACAAAATAAATCACTTACTTAAAAAAATATTGTGAGAATCTAGAAGGAGTTATTCTAATATGATTGTCTGTATCACATAGGCCTTACTTTACCTATTGCAGAATGGCTCTCTTGCCTGGTGGAAAAGCCTAGTCAGGACATCTTGTGATGACAAGAACCATACAACCCACAACCATATAACATGATGAGAAACTTTCCTCATACCAAAATACCACCTGGACCTAAATATTACCCTTGAGACCCAAAACTCCTGTTACCCTAGAGAAAAAATTGTATTGGGACATGCAAGATAACTGAGGTTACTTGGTAAACTTTGTATATGAAAAGGAAATTTTAAAGACCTGTCACTTTCTTCACTGTAGGCTACACTGATTGTGGGTTGCCATTATCCAAGCAGTCCCCAAACATAACGAAGCTGTTTGAGTTACAAGAGTAAGGACACTAAAACTTTTAAGCTTAATAAATTTACAGGGTTGATATTGTCTAGCATGGGTATAGTCTGCAACTGTAAAAAAAAGCTTCAATCATGAACTACTTATTCTACCGAGGACATAAAATGGGCCTCACTAGGTGATGCCCTTTAGGCAAAGGGATGAAGAAATTCATCATCCTTTAAGCAAACTCTGCTCTCTCGCTCCTATTTTTTGATGAACTGTGATCAATAAACAACCTCAGGATTGACTATGGAAAGTAAGATTTCTCAGACACTGTAGGAACTGCATACTGATGATCCTCACTAATTTCAGTAAATAAATTAATAAACTATTTTGCTCTACTGTGGTGATGTGTGAATTCATGTACTATAAAAAACATTGCAATAAGGTATTTCAGTGATCCTTCTCAGGCTGGTTACTCCTCTCAGGGCTTTAGCTGGTAAAAGAACTCCCATTGCTCACTGATGATTGCAAACTTTGATATATAGTCCTGCAGTACCCTCATTTTCTAGTGCCTAGCACTATTCCAGAGTATTTTATTGGTTATTACTGGTTCTTGCCACACAGTTCCATGTGTTCCTGTTTAACTCAGTCTCCTGAGTTTATATCAAATTAATCAATTTGATATAAGCTTGCTTCCCTCTTCTTCTAACATTACTAATTAGTGGGCAAAGCAAAACGTTGCACTCCCCCAATATGCTCTCCCAGCTATGTTACACTCTCCACAGCTGGCTTTATCTTGTTAATGCACTTTAGTCAATCATTCACTGAATATCAGATAAGACATTTTAACTGTTCTAATTACAAGTCATTTTTCCTTTCCAGTGTCTCATGCACTGTTTTTCAGTTAACAGCAGTATTTATACATTTTCATATCTTACATCACAATCTTTGCTTTTGTTGTGGGCTTTAGCCATCTTACAAAATCTCAGAAACATTGATAGCAAATCAGACATTTTAATAGAAATACTGGGCAAACTTAAATACATGAATTAAGTTTCCAAGCGTAGATTAGGTAGCACTGAGGTCCTTAAATGGATTTCTTCAATATCAAAAGCTCCTGCTTAACTGCATTGTATGATACAGGATGTGCCTAAGCAGATGGATGCCTCCTTGCTTGAAATCATTGCTCCCTGGAGTTTTAACTATGGACTGTCTCAGAATTACTCCAGCCTGAGAAGCCTGGTGATTATCACCTCTCTAAATTTCACTGGTTCCAGAGTAACCAAGGCATTTCTCAGAACATCCTCAAAACTTACGTGCACTCACGTACAAATGTAGAAAAATTAAATCTTTCACAAAATATAGGTGTGACCACTGTTTGTTCTGAAATTACTAGAGGGAGAAAGCTGTCACTCACCTTTCTGACGTGGTAACTTATAACTAAGTGGAATTTAGTGATCATTAGCCTTTCCCATGAAATGCCACAGTCCTTTCCAAACCCATCTACACTTATATTTCCAAAACACACATTTTCAAAACTGGGAGTGAGAAAAAAAAAATTGAAGGAAAAACACCCTGTAGGAGAGGGAGATGAGAAAGACAACCTGTTTCTCTGCACTAGTTCTGCATGTCATCCTAATAATCAACCCAACTACAGAATTAAGCCTATGAGCTGTGAACAAGCAGTTTCTAAAACACTAAAGAGTCAATCGATCTAACGACCTATCCTTGCCCTGTAAACCTTGTTTTCTGCAAAACTGCAGCAAATAAGCAGATTGCAACCCCAGCATAATTTAAAGCCTTTTAGAGCAGGGCTTGCATCTTGCTGGCAATATATGTGGATTTTAACTCCCTCATGCTGAATGAAACTCCTCCCTGCTGAGGATTTGTACCAGTGGGCCATTATCTAAAAAGCAATAACTTTACTGCGTGTTTTAAAAGAAAATATTCCTGCTTTGAAATACACGTCTCAGGAGAGGCTCCTGGGGTCTCATTATCAAAGATATATAGCTGTGCAGCATGTGACCATGCCCAGGAGAGAGGTGGCATTTCAACACAGTATGGCAGAGAGTAATTTTTGTTTGTGGGAGCATGGTGGAAATATAGTGCACCATATCCCTCCCAGAAAATGTTATCTTATTGAAAAAAACCCAAACAAACAAATGGTATTTTCTGATCAACAATATGAAAGAAATCTACTAGAGGAAAGGAAAGAATGGCAGTTTTTAGCATCCAGTACTTCAACTGCGTTGGGAATCATTATATTTGCATTAAAACTGGTGGTACAGTAATATTTAATATACCTTGTGTAGAAGACCATGGGATTGCACTGTTAGGCTATAAGCACATTATTTGACCACTGCCCAGGTACTGGCTGGGGTTATGATATTCAGCAGGACATAGAAGACAGCTGGACATGACAGGTAACACTCACAGACAGCACCACAAAAGACATCTGGATCCCCCTGTCAGTTGGGGTCTCCTGTCCTGGCTGTGTCTCCTCACAATTTGTTGTGCATCCCCAGCTTCCTCACTGGTACAGTGGAATGAGAAGCAGAAAAGACCTTGGCTCTGTGCAAGCACTGCTCAGCAATAACAAAAACATCCCTGTATTATCAATACTGCTTCCAGCACAAACCCAAAGCATAGCCCCATATTGGCTACTATGAAGAAAATTAACTCTATTCCAGCCAAAATCAACAGACTGTATCAGGAAAATCGTATTTGAGTACAGGTGTAACAAATCTGGGATCACAGGGAAAGGAGTAAATGAGAGTACGTTTTATGCTTGTGGGAGAGAAAGAGACAGATTCAAGTGTGGGAGAAAAGGTGTTAAAGATCTACAAAGGGGATAGAGAGGCAGACAGTGAAGTAATAATTTGCTGGATGTTGAGGGTAACTGATCTGCTTGATCTCTCAGCCTAAGCAGAACAAGAAACAAAAACCTGATCACACCACACAAGTTAAACCCATCCTTCATTCAAGGGGGTGGTGCAGGGGAGAGGCAAAGGTGACAGGCTAAACATTCAGATACCATCAGACTTGTATTTGCCCCTAGTCTGATGACATCATCATCATCATCATCACCATCTTAATATCGCACAAAAGCAGCTGGCAAAGCTGCATCCTGGTCTTATAACGAGCTCACTACCACCAGGAGGACACTCAGACCCTCCCAGATCATGTGCTATCAGCCTGTGAGCAGCACCCTGCAGCTAGTTTGATCACTATCAATTGAATTTATCTAGTGTAAGCATGGAAGCAAAAAGGCACAAATTAAATCTATGATAGGATTTAATTTAGCCATCGTGAGCAGTTAGGTGGTTGTTGACTTAGTCTTTCACAACTGCGACTAATATCAATTTCATAAGCACCACTGGAACAATATCAAAACTTTCATATAATAGAAAGGGGAATAATTTCCGATGGAAGTGAAGCCAAATACTGTGTATATTATGATCAAATAGAAATCTAAGTAATTGAGTTGTATCATGTGAAAACTACCTTTTCACAATCCTGAAACTTTTTCAGAGATAATATAGGAAAAATATTGGATTCCATAGGTATTGTGTTCAAATTGCTTTTTCTTCTGCTTTTGAAAACCACCTTACAAGATATGCACCTTTTCTCCAACAGAAGCTTTAATTCCATTGTTGCAGAAATCGTTATAGTCCACTGACAATAGAACACACTTCCTGAGAGTTATCTGTAAAACCATTAGATGGTGTGATTACAGATGGTCCCACAAGTGGAGTTTCGCATTATAGAAAACCAATAAAGCAAGACTCCAATGTACACAGAAATTACTTGCTGGAATACCCCTGACATAATTTTGTGTGAATATACTGCTATAATTTCATAAGGATAAAAGATACATTTTTCAAGTTCTTTTTAGTTTCTTTGCTTCAATTTTAAAAATTTTAATCACTGTCTTCTGAAAAAGTTTTCTTGATGCTTAGATTAAGCCTCTTATACACTGCATAACTATTTTAGCAATGGTGTTTAGCACCTTTTCATTATTCAGATTGTTTTTTCAGTTCTATTAATATTTTAATTACTTTTTGGAATTTCTATGTTGTAGTCTGTTGGCTCAAGAAGTACATCCCATGTGGAAGTTAGTGAAATCAGAGACCCAAAACCCTCAGAGGGTCTGGGTTCTCCTCATATTATGTAGGTGCCTTTTTGCTAGTAAACCTTTACAGACAAAGTTATTCTGATCAGATTTTATGAACACTGATAATGCATTGCATTTTCCTGCTTCAATGTGTTTGCTTAAAATTGGTTTTTCATGTGTATCACCACATACATTTTATTACCCATTAGAGAATTTAGAAGGAGTAAAGTAAGGTATACATACTTAAAATGAGCATAATTTAAGCAAATTGAGCTATCTAAATATTTTGCAGTACAGTTTTATAAGTTTTTGTTCAGATGATTTTGTTCAGATGATTTAAAAATATGTATTTTTTATTATAAGCTTGCATTGAATATTGCATTTATCTTGCTAAAAGTAATACAAATCAGAAAAAAATAGAGCCTAGCTGTTGCAATTCAACAATATATGTGTTCAAATTTTCTTTAACAGAGCCTTTTATTGCAAGGAGAAACAATTCACTGAATGAATAAAACTATATACATTAGTAAAAGACCATTGCTGTTGTTGCCACAGTGACATATCACAAAATGTGTAAAGCCTTAGGAGAGGTATTTGCAAGCAGGTTTGTGTGTTCACTCAGTCTTCTGTTATATTTGTGATGGATGAAAAACAGATATATGTAACGTCATGAAAAAGATGCTAGTGAAAATTTGCTTAAATTTGATTTTATTTCATACATGTGAAAAGAGCCTTGGTGGATATGGGTCATTATGAAGTGCCGGAAAGAGAATTCTGGGATTATGCAAGGCTTGTTATGTAGTGCTTGAAGGAGAAACTAAAGATGGGCAAAGAGAAACGTTATGGTGCTTTGAGGAGGAGCAAGAATAGTAAAACAGAGGGAATACAAGGCAATCTGTCTTGCCTTCTTATAAAATCCCTTTTCTAACTGGCTGAGGGCTGTCTATTCTCCGCACATGTGTTTATTTGAGGCCTGAGTGCAGCTGCTGGAGTCAGACCATGGGTCAGAGCCCACATGTCCACGGTGCAGCAGCTGGAGAGACCAGAATGTCTCTGTAGTGTGTGTGTGCCCGTGTGCAGGTACTTCAGCAGTGAGCATCAGACCAGACTAGCCAGAGAATAGACTAAGTTTGGGATCCAGGTATCAGAGAAGTCATAGGTTCCTGAAGAGACCTAAGAATATGAGAGTTGGCTTCTGGAGGAGCAAGAAGTTTACTGGAGAAAGCAAGATTCTGCCAGTCAGCTCTGGGTGTGTCTGTGGCTCTGTATCACCTACTGTTATCATATGGGACAGCTGGGGAGACTTGGTGAATGCCAGCTGCTGGGCAAAAGCCTAAGGCCAGCTGCTGGAGGAAACCATTTTATCTCTACTTACGTGTTTTCCATTATTGATTTTTATCTTGATCAGCCAGAGAGGAGAGAAGGATCAAGTAATTTTTTCTGCTTTTCTTTAATCTGTGTTTCTCAGTGTGGCCACCCATGTGCATACTTACACGTGCACTGTGTTTATGCCTGTGTACCTACTGGGAGCACATGCTCATCCTGCCACCAGCTGGACTGGACGTCATTGAGCTGCAGCAGTCTGATCTCTGATGAACCACCAGATCTGGCAACTCCTACTCACAAGACTATCACACTTTCCCCTTTCATGCATTTAAAGACTTACAGGACTCACTTAATATTTATTTTGAGAGAAAAAAGAAACATTTTGAAGAGCTAGAAGTAGATACTACTGATTTCTTTAGGGGACAAACAACTGTTATTTGGACAGCTCAGGATAAAGCCTAGACACAAAGGACAGTGCAATGTAAAATGAAAAA
>VZRN01003245.1:1522364-1546801 GCA_013397935.1 Dasyornis broadbenti | reverse complement strand
AAAAAAAAAAAAAAAAAAGCAGAACTTAGCAGAAGACATTGAATAGTAGTAGAAAAAGCAAGAGAGAGGTTTTACTAATCAGTAAAATTTAAATTGTGGAGTAAGATAACCTACAAAGAGAAGATGATAAGTTAAGGATAAAGCTAACAGAAGAGCTGGGAAATGGCTGTGACGTGGCAGGGAGCCAAAATGGAGCAAGGCATGAATATAAAGTGAGATATTGTCAGAAATTTGATATTTTTATGGAATATCAGTAATTATCTAGAGAGGAACAAACTTATGAGAGTATTTGTTTATACATCTGAAATTCGAAGTAATGTTACAAAAACATCATCTAAAGCTGTGGAATTTCACAGAGGTGGATTTCTTTCCTAACTCTTAAATCAAGAAGCAAAGACAAACTATTCATGATCACTCCAAGGGAAAAAAATAGGAAACAAACAAACAAACAAACAAAAACCCTAAAATAACCAAAATCTTTCCAAAAATGTCTGTTGAAATACTAATTTATCTCAATATTGAAAGAATACATTCCTTCAAAGACCCAGTAAACTAATGTATTAGAATGGCTAAAGAGTATTTATCTTCTACAATTTCCATCTGAATTCTACAAACCCACAGTTAAAATCTGCCAATTAGAATGAGTAAACAGTGGATGAATACGTTGGACTACAAAACAATTAAAGAGACGAACCTGTAGTTTCTAAGGAGATGTTATAAACTTTTCTTTATTTCAATAAAATAATGGGGCCTAAGAAAATCTTATATTTAATGACCAAGGCATTTTCATATAAGTTATTGTTTGGGTTCCACACTCTGGCAATATGAAAAGATCCAGAGACTTCTGGGACTTTTAAAGATGTATAATAAATTTTTGTGAAAAATGGAGAAAGTTTTTGTTGAGGCTGTAACTGGCAGAGTTGTGCTAGCAGATACTTTGCTTCAAAATTCTTTCTCCTGTGTTTTGCATAGTCTGCTCTATTCCTGCAACATCACTGGTGTCAGTTAATCACACATCTAGAAAGGGACAGAAATTGCCAGTGATGGATGATGACTGAAAATATCTCACAACATCCCAAAGGAAAGACAGAGCAGCAAGAAACAGCCTGTAATATATTATTCTTATGTTGGAAAACTTGGGGCCAATTATTGTTCCCTTGACAGATACTGCATCCTGCTATTTTATACTGGGGACCTTGATATGAGACAGGGCAGCCAAGAGCTTTGCTGATGTCATGCTAATAATTGCACACTAATAGGCTTCCTCGCTATTCATGTGTAACTCAGTGCTGGATTTCTCTTCAAGAAACAAAGATTGGTGTATGCAGATGTATTATTTCTGGGTAAATTTGCAATCAAACCGGAACAGTAATGTACCTAAGATACCAAGCTCCATCTAACTTCCTGTTTTCCTGAGGTTAGGAAGTCTTTCAGGTTGCAGACAAAAATATGCATTATAACTGATATTTTAAAATTACATGCATTGATTGCTAAAAGAAGAACAATCATGTTTCACTTTTATATTTATAAATATCTATTCTTTCCTAAAATACAAGGCAAAGCTGTTCATCAAGTAAATAAAAACATCAAAAAAGCCCCATAGAGTACTAGTCATACTTCTGCAGTCCCTCAAACTACTACACACAGAGAAAATATCAATTTTTTATCCTTAAAATGGAGGAAGAAAAAATTAAATTATATACATTCTAAGAAGACAAATTAATTTGGAAGTCGTACAACTTTTAAATCTTGAAATGAGTACTATTTTTTTAATTGCAGCATTTAGCAGAATGCAAAAACACTTCTGTCTCGCTTATTATCCTTTTAGTATAGCATCTTCAGGGAAGGAGTAATAATTCACACAGAGAAAATTTTTGTACATATACTGAGAAATTGAAACAGTACTTGACAGAGGGCTAGATTTAATAAAATTTCTGTCTTTCCTAATACCAAAGATCACTGCATAAATTACCCAGTTCAAAGAAAATCGCTGTACAAGTGAAAGTTCATATACAGTGTGCGTCCTACTGCAACGGCAGACTAGAATATTCGTCCATAAAAAAAGTGAATATAAGGAAACAACCATACATTTCACTGTAAATGTCAAATAGTGCGATTCTGAAAAATGTCACAGCAATAATTACATGGAAATGGTTCCAGCTAGTATGTACTATGTGGTCACATTTGGTGTATCAATCAAGGGAAGTTAATATTATCACTAGTTGCTCTAGGAGCATATAACAATCTTCTAGAGTAACAGCTCTTCTAAAGAAATGTATGCAGCCCTAAAATAGCCAAATATTAAAATTTGATTTATAGAACTTGGACTAAAATGCAATTTCTTTTATATTAACTTCAAAATTACAAAAAACACATGCACTTGGGAACTCAAGGTTAGATTTCTGGGTCAGTGACTTGAGCCCCTGTTACTGAAGGCAGATATAGTGTATAAGCCTTCTTGTACATTTCTTAATCTTCAGCTTAGAAGGTTTTTGAATTTTTTTTGTCCTTCACTGCACTGAACAAAATGTTGTTCCAATACTTGACTGTTCCCATGGTCTGAAATTACTAATTAGCAACAGAAATTTATTCATGCTCACATTATACTTTTTTCTTCTTTTGACAACTTTATCCTTTAGCTTTAATAGGTCTCCTCGTGCCTGATTTTTCAGTGTCTAAACAAAGAGTATTGATATTCTCTCTCCTCTTCCTTCTACTTAAGTAAGCCAAAGCCTTTTTCTTTTCAATAGGACAGGTTCTACATTTTATTTTCGTTTTAGCTGTCCCTCCCTATATCTGCCGGCAGATTTTATCAGTGCAATATCCCAACAAGATTTCAGCTCAGTCCTGTGCAATAACATTCTCAGCTCTGCTGGAAATAATTCATGTGTTAAAATCTTAGATCTCATTTACTTTTCCCATTCTGCCATCATATGCTGGAGAGGTTTACAGGCATCCTATGGTAAGTAACACAACCATGTTTTAATGGGCTGCCTGCAGCTCATCAGATGAAAACTTGTCAGTACTCAGCATAGCTCTGCTATTCCCAGCTTACAAGGTTAACCAAGATTCTCCTTTATATTGACTGTATTTCCCATGATTTCTAACCCATCATTCTTCTGGGTTAACATATGGTTACCTTCAAACTCATGTCACTAATATTAAGAAGGCAATAATAAAAAGTGACCAAGCAAAACTCTTTTTAAAGTCAGGCACAGCTTCCTAAAAAAATTGAGTACATGC
Organism: Dasyornis broadbenti; assembly: GCA_013397935.1. Taxonomy (NCBI): domain Eukaryota; kingdom Metazoa; phylum Chordata; class Aves; order Passeriformes; family Dasyornithidae; genus Dasyornis; species Dasyornis broadbenti. The sequence goes on along the minus strand of VZRN01003245.1, from coordinate 1,543,558 downwards.
AGAAGCTCTTTTATGTTTCTCTGTCTTTTTACCCTGTGCCACAAAAGAATTATTGCCTCTCTAAACCCATAAGCAAGTTTCTAAAAAGGGATTAGTACAAGTAAAAGCTTTTTAAAAAGTCTGTCTGACCTATCACAGGTTACCATAGCAGAAATATTTTTATTTAAAAAAAAATAAAAAGGTGAGAGAGCGAAGAATAGAGCAAGGGGGGATTATGAAGACCAACAAAATAAGTCACCATATACATTTTTGATGTGATATGGGCTGATGAAGTTGCAGAAAATTGAAATATAAAAGTAGAAAAACAAAGACTCGCATATCCACAGTCAAATCCAAAGATATTGGAATATTATGTTGAAAATACATGCAGCCAAAAACTAGAACTTAAGCCTTGGTGGAGTAATTCTGTATTTCACTGAGAGGAATATACAGGTAATTTTAACTTTTTAAAGAAGTGATCCCAAGAACAACTTTATTGTTAGTGCTTGCAGTTGAATGAAATACAACAACGCAGGCAGGATTTAACACTGGGCCCAGGACTAAACTGAGCATTGTAAGAGCATCAGCTTAGCCATAGTGCCATTTGGAATACAATTTTATGCTCCAAAACCTCTCTGCAGTGCAGGAGAGCAGTGGCACCTTGCAATAAGATCTACAAGACAGCAACGCAATTACAGGCAGTTGACAAAACATGCTGAGGATAATGACTGGCCATTGAGGAGAAGAGAACTTTTCAAGGTTAAACATAATACTTCTACCCAAGTCTAAAATTATCTTGTAAGTAAGATTTTAAACCTCTATTTTCTAAGTATCTGATAAAAACTCATTTGTTTGCTTTGAAATACATGATAGATAATAAAACTATGGATTTTGTTTTCCAGTTCTGTATAAATACTAGGTATCCTGTTAAAAAATGTTAAGGTAGGCTTTTGAAAGGAGTTTTTTGCAACAGCTGAACATTCTCAGTAGAGAAAGTTTGCCATCTACAGGATCTATCAAGACTAAGAGATAATTCATTCTAAAGTCTTAGACACAGGACGAAAAAAAATTGATTGAAGGGATTGTATGGAGTTTGTTTTGGGTTGTTCCAGTAACTCTTCACCAGAGGGAAGGACCAAATATGTAGGGATGAGGAAAGTAGAACTGCTTTCTAGTTCTGCTTGCAGATTCTTTTCTCCATTTAAATATTTGTGCATTTCTATTTTAAAGTGAAACCTTAAGATTTGGAGACATTTTTGTAATCATTTCCTTTAAATAATGGGGGTGACAATACCACCAGTTGATTGGGTGATTGAGACCACTGTGGTGTTACTTCCCACCTCTGAGGCCAGGTAACTGAGGTTCTTGAGAAGAGACCCCTTGGGCTAGGTTAGAGTGAAATGACACTAAATGACTGCTGAATATACATATAATCTATAGAAATATAACAATAAATTATAACAAAAAGTATAAAAATATGATCTAAGAAAATACATAAGAAAAAGAGAGAAAGGAAAAAGGTGGACAGTGAAGATGAAAGATACCAACACCTGTGGATTCAGCAATGAGAAAAGTAGACGTCTGTTGGTCAAAGTGATAGTCGCATGCCTTGATCCATTTGAGGTGGGGGAAGCCCACAAAACAAAGAGTTCAACAGGCTGATAAATGTTTAGGTTCAGGTGGGAATGCCCAGGTACCTCCCCTGGGGGAGAGTTTTGATGCTGTGGACCATGCACAGTCCTCTGATGGAAGGTCCCAGAAATGAAGCATCTGGGGATGTTTCAGTGGTCCTGGTAGATGCTATTTGTTCATAAATTGGGGGTGATAAGTGTATGAGAGATTGCTTCCTTTCCCACAGTTTGTCACAGTGGGAATTTTTGTCCAGATGCATTAACCAGGATGTGCTAACGAGATCTCGCCTCTGCCAGGCCTGCAATTAGTGCCTCCCTGTGACAAATTCCTCCCTTCTGTGCTGATCTCAGGCCCGTTGTGGTGAGCTACCCTATGGCAAGTTCATTCTGTGTCCCTGACAGTGTTTGTGACAAGCAACTTTACTCTTCAAGTCCTTTCACATGGGGTCATTCAAAATCCCAGAATGCTAGAATGGTTAAGGTTGGAAGGGACCACAGTGGCTCCTCTGGTCCAACCTCCCTTCTCATGCAGGATCATCCCATGGCACAGGATTGCATCCACAAAGTTATTGAGCACCTTCAGTAAGGGATACTCCACAACCTCTCCGGACAATCTGTTCCAATTCATGCTCACCCACACAGTAAAGTTCTTCCTCACATTCAGGTGGAATCTCTTGTCCAGTAGTTTCTGCCCATTGCCTCTTGTTTTATTGGTTGGCACCACCAAGACTCTGGCTCCATCCTCTTGACACCTTCCCTTCAAATACTTGTATGTATTCATTAGACCCCCTCCTATTTTTCCCTTCTGCAGGCTAAACAGGCCCAAATCCCTCAGCTTCTCCTCATAAGGGAGTAGCTCCAGGCGCCTAGTGGTATTCGCAGCCCACTGCTGGACTCAGTCCAGGAGCTCCATGACTCTCTTGTACTGTGGAGCCCAAACCTGGACAACAGTCTGGAGTCCCGCCACAGCACTACGAAATGGCACAGTGATCCATTACTAGCCCCATCTAGATGCTCTGGGTGACTTAGTCTTACATTTAACATTTTGACCCCTTCTTTCCACAACTCCATCTGTAGGGTCCTTCACAACTCTTGGGAAGCTGAGCTCCCTGTACTGAACGGATTCAAGGCCCAGCTCTTACATGATGAAGTTTTGCAACGTTAGTGAAGACTTCTGAGAAAACTGTGAGGAAGTTAAATGTACAGTCAGAGCTAGGAATTATAAGATGGGGGTCATTAGTAGATAAATAAGTACATGTTCCTAAAGGAAGAACATAAGGAAGCTCATCAGGTTAATTCTGTTATATTTATATGAGAATATTATACTGTTAATGTTAACTCCACATTTTCAAAAGACACATTGCAAGAAAACCAACTTTTTATTAAAGTGTGGTCTAAGATGCTTATTAGTTCAAAATGCACAAGGAGGAATTAAGAATTTAATTAGCTGAAGTGCTAATTAACCACCAGACATGTCAAAGCTCGGATGTCTCTAATGATGTACTGAAGCACCTAATAATATCTTAAGATTAGAATAAAGAAATGAATTAGAATTGAGGCATCTGTAGGGTTGTATGACCATGTAAAAGGCAATATTTTGGATTAGAATTTTCCATGTCACAGGTCATGTTCTGAGATGTAATATTAATTCCAGATCAAGATGGGCTGACAGAAATGCTTAAACAGCTTCTCAAATGCAGATGAAAGTATTCAAAGTAGACTAAGCTAATGAACGAAGTTGTTACACCAAGCAATAAACAGGAACTTGGCATTGCTAGTATTTCAGTGTTGATTCTGTTTGCAGTATTGAGCTTTCAGGAGGAGGTTTCCTGATAGTTTAAACCAATCTTAATCTGGGTTTATGCAATTTTACTCCACTAAGTCTAATTTGTGCTAGCACACATGGGAGTGTGGAGTAGTCCAGTTCAGGGCAATAATCTGGCTAAAAACTTTTAGCTATATCCAGGGAGAGGAATGAGATGAGACGAGAAGGAGTTAACTTCTGGCTGAGTTTATCAGTGGAAGGAGGAAGAAGAGGCTGACCACAGAACTATATGCCTGTAATCAATTAAAATATAAATAGTGTAACAAAACTCTATTCATAAATTGTTGATAATTAATCTGTCAAATAATATATTTTAATAAAATAATTTCATGTGTTCATGAACAACTATGAAATGGCTTATCTAATTTGAGACTTTTTATTTTTCACACTAAAATATCAAAGAGGATTTCTTTAAATAACTTTTACTATTTTTTTTTCCATTCTGTACCCTCAGATATGTTACTAGGGTCATAAAAATAAAAGTCTTCTGCAACATTTCTTGCCAGACAGAATTATATTAATAAATTACAGAGTATAAGAAGTAAGCCAAAACCAATCAAACATATTCTGCAATTTTGTTAAGTAAATATGCCTGTTCTGATTACTGCTAATACTTAACAATGATTACTATCAGTGACAGAAATCTGCAGATTTTTGTTTCCTTACTATGATTGCGTAGTTTCTCTATTGTAATCTTTTTTCTCTTCCGTGTTTTCCTATAAAGCTGAAGAGCCTGGGTACCCTATTTTTAGAATTCTATCTTTGTCTAGAGTAATACTTTATTTATTTATTTATTTATTTATCAAAGGTAGCAAGTTGTATGACTGCATGTGATTTGCTTTGTTTACTTGGTGTGTTGTTATTTACATAAATTCTTTCTTACCTCTTGTTAATCTGTTTCCCGGTTTGATTTAGTTATTTCCATGACTATTTTGTTATCAGATAGATAGGCATGTTTTCCTGAGTACTTGCAGCAGTAGCAACACCATGCATTAGTTGTTTTCCTAATAACTTTTTTCCTCATTTTTATATTTTTATTTTGATTTTTATATAACCATTCCTCTCCTCTGTTTCTCTCTTTTGTTCGTCTAAACATAAATATTAATTTAGACTGTGTATTGACAAAAAAGATATGTCAGGAAACTGTACTAAAGGTTTCTACCAATATGAATGTGCATCAGAAAACAAGGCTCTTCATCTGGGGTCTTATATGGTATTTCTGTGCCTGCAGCTGGTTTCGGTGTTGCTGTTACATGTTGAAATGCACACAAAAACACAAACAGTTGCAAGTAAAATGTTTCTTCTCTAGAATGTATATGACAATACTGCCATACGGAATGTGCAGGGATTCACTCTTTCCCCCATAAGTCCTTTGGTGCCAGCTGTTTGCTATCATGCCTCACAGTCCCACGAAACAGCACATTCACACATGTGAGCTCCTTGCAAGAACTGAACTTGCTTTGAGCAGAAGGTTGGAATAGGTGACTTGAAGGTGCCTTCCAATCTGAATTATTCTGTGATCGTGCAATTTGAATTCAAAGAGTGTTCTGATAGTCAATGAATAATTAACAGAGGTAGTTTTCAAACAGGTGTAAGGCTTCCTCCTTATAAAAGTAAACAAATAGATTTACTTTCCCTTGTGTATGTCAAGTAAAAATTCAGTGAAAATATGTTTTGATTTCAATCTGTTGCATCCCAGAACAGTACATGCAAAATGGGAAAATACTAGATAGGAGAAAAAAAAAATGTTGTTAGTGTGTTTAAAACTGGTTTCATCATTAGTTGTGCTGCTTCTGAAGGTAGAACTAGGGTGAATAGAACTGCATAAACTTTAGAGAGCTATTCCAAAACCCGGAAGAAGAACAGCTAGCAGTGAAAAGCTCTCATCATTGGATACCAAGTAAACATTCAGTAGGCTGAGCTGTTCCCTAAATGTGTTTAATTGACACAAATGTCTAGATCCTGATTCAGTTATTTCTGTGCTGCATCATTGATTACGTTGACACCACATAACAAAACAAAGCTTTAATATTTTTTTTTTTTTTTTAACTGAAACAAAGCTTATTCCCTATTTGAGGTTTTTTATTATGTAGAGACAAGGATAAAATAAACCTGTGTCAAATTACATCTCCAAATAGTTCCTGTATACTCCTGTTTAAGCATTATTTGGGAATACAAGTCCCATATCATTGCCCAGGTGTTTTGTTTTGTTTTGCTTTATTAGACAATATGGGACCATAGCAATATTCCTATGATAATCTTATGCATCACAAGATGGAGAAAAATGCTCTTTAATCAGTTTCTTTCTGGTCCTATTTCTTTTCTACAGCTGTTATGGCTCTCCTACTCACTCTGACTTTGTATTTGTTTTTATTGTAATTCTTTGTAGGTCTCTATTGCCTTTATTTCTGCTGGCTTTTGCCAACTAAATACAAGTTCATATTCTTTAATGGCTGTATTGAAAGGATGTAATTCTTCTAAGTTATCCAAACAAAAAACCACACAAATACAAGAAAATAGGGATGATTTACCCATTAAAAATCAATTATTTTCATATCATGGATAATAAATTTCCAGTCATTTGAACATTTGACTATTCCTTGGTGTAACATGGCACTTGTTGTCAACAGACCATAAATCTCTTTGCAAAGGGGAGGAACAACATTATTGCCCTTTTTAATGGTCCTAACTGTCAAATTTAGTATGTGGTAGCGGAACTTTCCTTTTTCATGAGTGTTTATACACGCCATCATACAAAAGCAGCCTTTAGGTCAAGAATGCCCTGTTATGCTGAGTTGTCTCATACACACAATGCATTTTGGAAAAAATAAGCATGTAAGAGCTCACTAAAACACCAGCAACTTTTGTACTCTTCATCAGTCTTGTTATACAATTACATTTCCTTTTGGTTATTTGATTTTTATTTGATTTTTGTAGTCTCAGACCGAGCTGCTTCTTTGCATACCAGTCTAGCTCTTTCTGAATATCTTCAGACTGAGACAAGCAAACACTCTAATTTTATATTGATGCTTCTTTTTTTCTATATTCTCAGACTATTTTTGCTGTCATTTACCATCAACAAAGCTTCTACACTAACAGAATACCACAGCATCTTCTGTAGCCCACTATGCTCCACGGCCCATCATGTCCTGTGAAGACAATCCTCATAAAAAACTTTATGTGAAGGTGAAATTACATTATTTCTCTCTGTTTCATAAACTTATTTCAGGTGCAGAGTTAGATCATATTAGAGGTAAAATTTCATTCCCTGGTTTTGAGATATGTTTCACTGCAGTTCTGTGTAACATCTAAAAAAAACACATTATGGTATTTGAGATAACATAAATTTTTAAATATTTTTGCAGCTAAATCCAAATATATTGCAGCTTATATTAGATTTTTCTAGACTACATTGCTTTCCACAGAAAATGATGTGACCTTACTACAGTCTTCTCAATTTACATGCGTTTTACAATGGACAACATAGTAATTACTTCTGAATCTGGGCATAATTCATTCAGAAATTGCCTTGCATATGAGATGATGACTGTTTTCAGATAAGCTCTAAAATTTTCTCTGGATGCCTGTACTCAAATGGTGACTGCCACGTTGGTGTCAGTCTAAGCACTCTTGCTTTACAGGGTAGTGCTTCAGTGCCATGTCATGAACATTGCCAAGCAATGTTCTTAAAGAGCAGCTTTCCCAATATACCAGTAAAAGATGTTTCAAAAAACACATGCTGTGCACAAAATTAAATTAATTTTATCCACAACCTTCCTTAATGCTTCTTGTCCTGTGGTGCTTTTACTGATGACAAAGAATCCTGTTATCTGGCTTGAATCCATTAAACACTACATATCCTTAACATTTTTCTTTCTTCATGAATCAGATTACATCTGTACCGATTTTGATAATTTGTGCTTCAGTAATGATAATTTCTTTCGTGACCAATCACATTCTTTCTGAACTGATGTTCCTTCTGGTTTTCAAATATTACACTAGTATATATTCAATTCCATAGAGTCCACTCTTGGGCTGCAATTCTTTCTTTTCTGACCTTGTGTGAAAATGGACACAGATCATTAGGCTTTTAATTTGCCATGCAGTAACTTGAGAATTCATGTTCAAATGGGTTCTCATCAACTGTGGTTTCTCAAAATTGTTCTTTTTTATCTAGAATAATGTAGAAACTAATTGCTGCTGTCCTCATAATCTTCTAAACTCTCTATGAATCAGAGAAATCTAAATTTCACTTCCAGCTCTGCTAATCCACAGAGAAGACAAACCCACTTTAGCTGAATCCATTTTTTAGTATCTGGGTAAAACTGGGAATCTCTTACTGAAGACTGCATACTACATTATGCTGTTATGCTTGTGTGGAGCTGTCACCTCTCACTCCTACGCAGAAGGGAGCACCCAAAATCCATAAGAGAACGCCCAAAATTCATAGATCCTCACAACTGTAAAAGAATGGCAAAAGTCAAAAGGGTGCAAAAAACCTCACATAATTTTATTAGCATGCAACACACTCAATACGAAATATGCTTTACCCTTATCTTCTAATAGCAAGAGGAATAAAAGAATAAAAGAAAAGAGGGAAGGAAGTGAATGGGAAATCAGATAGAAAAGGGGATCACTAGTCCTGGGTCCAACATCCACACACTGGAGTAGCTCATGAAGTACTGCAGCCCGTGGGAAGGACTCACTTTGGAAAAGTTTATAGAGAGCTGTCTCCTGTGGGAAGGATGCCACACTGGAGCAGGGGGCAACAGTCAGGAGCAAGGAGAGGCAGAGACAATGTGTGATAAAAAAGCCCCTATTCCCTGACCCTCTGCACCACTGGGGGAAGGAGGTAGAGAATTGGAAATAAAGTTACACCAGGAAGAAGGGAAGGGTGGGGAAAGATATTCCTAAGATTTGGGTTTACTTCTCATTACCTTGCTCTGATTTGTTTGATAGTAGAATCAATTATTTCCCCAAGTCAAGTCTGTTTGGCCCATGACAGTAACTGGTGAAGGATCTCTCCTTTCCCTTACTCAACCCATGAGTCTTTCTCTATATTTTCTCTCCCCCGCCCGCTTGAGCACAGGGAGTGATACAGTGGCCAAAATCAGTCCTCAGACCTTATTGACTATGACGTATTCAATATGAAAATTTAAAGTTTAGTCTTCAGTTTCAAGGATTTACTGTTTCCTGCTTCTCATTATTCTACACCACTTGAGAAGTGTTGTCAACCCTGAGATCATGCAAAACTTATTTTGCTTCCTAAAGGTTTTTAATAGCCTGTAAAAGAGAAAGCAGCTCAGTGACTTGGCGTGTGCTGATCAAGAGGTCCATAATGAGACATGAACAACCTGCATGCATATAGGGCTTCTCTATAGAGTAAAACACTGGCACTCACCTCGCTATTTCCCCACTTCAGATTTCCACATTAGATGCTCCAGACATTAAGTTTCAGTGCATGTTCAGAATACACTGGTCTTCTACATCTGGTTCTGCTTTTGGACAGTGCCCACTCAAAATCCCTGCACTTCCCACACAGAATTAAAAGCTGCCACTGCTAAGACTGACAAGTGGAAGTATGAACTGACTTGTAGATGCTAATGGAGAATATAAACTCCAATTTACTACATCCTCTAGCTCTCTGAAGTCTTAGCTACAACCAGTTCAGTAAAAAATTTTACAGTGCCTTCAGTGACTTTCATTCACAGTTGCTGCCAGCAGCAAGCAAGAATCACAAAACGGAGCATCCCAACACTCTCCGTAGGATGTCTCTAGACATCCCAGTGTCCCAGTCTGTTGAGAGGGCAAATATATTTAAATGACAGCTTGCAAACCATTTTTTCTTTTTATTCTATTCTTTTTATATATGGTTTTCTATTCAAACATGTCATCTCTACTTTTTCTCATTTGCATTAAGTGAACAGTTTTGCATATGCTGGTTTCTTGGACAGACCACATTTACTGTTTTTGTTGTTACTAGTAGTTATCTTCTGTGTGTCACACGGGGTAAGATTGGGATCCTGTGAAAGGTGCTCTTGTGGCTTATGTACAACTCTTCGCATTGACAGTTCAATGCACTTCCTGGGGAGCCAATCACACAGAACAGAATAATTAGAGAGCTTTCGAATAATTACATCACAGTACTGCCCAAAGCCCAAGGCAGGAAAATAAGGATCAATGCTGATTGAATATTCCTATTAATGTAGGTAAATTCTTTTTGCCAAATACACCTGTGCCTCTGAAACAGAATATTTTCAGATGAGGAGCTTTTAATAAAAATGTATTGCAGTGGAAGACTTTTAGCCACTTCTACTTCACAGCTTTTAGATGGTTAATGACAGGGTGGTCAAGCCATCATCTCTTTTGCACAGAAGGCAGCCTCAGAGGTTGTTCTGGGACTTGTGAAGGGAGTAGACAGTTGATTAGTTATTTTCCTTGCTCCTGGCAGCTGAAAAAGTTTCCAACAGTAAGGGCAAAGATCCGGCAGCTTCTTTGACCTCATCCAGTCCTCTATTCTTCTCTCATGCTCCCTACTGCTTCACATACTCCTCTTCTAACCTTGCAAATTAAGAAGTTGCAGGGTTCAAAATCTTTTCTCCTGCTATAACAGCTGTTCCAAGAGGACTTTGCTGTTTGTGCACCCTCAATCATTTCCTGAGCAAAAGTGTTTACATCTGGATGAACAACTTTAAAGACAAAAAAAACCCTGACTAATATTGTCAGATCATTAATTTAGATCATCTGATGTTGTCATGCTGTTATGTGAAGAACTTCTTAGTCCAGCATTTATGCAGGTCAAGGCCAAAAAATACCAAAAGATTTCCAAGTCCTTGTAGTTATGGTAGCTAAAAAATGAACTCAGACTGTCTTGCTTCAACTTTGGTGGGTTTTTTTATCTGTTTGCGGGTTTTGTTTGTTTGTTGGTTTGTTTGTTTTTTTACAGCTTGTCTGCAATTTTTAGTGGGGCTACAGATCAGTGGCTGGAACACAGCACTTTTTCTGTTATTGACCTGCATTCTTCCAGGATGACCTCTTCATTTCTCTGTTGAGTTGATGAGAGGCAATGGCTTACATACAATCTTTTAACTTCAACCTCTGATTCTAGAAAGAGTAGTATGTTTTAAAGATAGTCATACTCAGTGTAGAATTATGTTTTAGGTGTCTCCAAGATGCATTTCAACTTCCTTTTGACTATTAGCCCAGGAAGAGGTAAAGTAATTTCTAAATTCCTGGCTTAAGGGTTAATTTAAGTGTAAAAAACCATTGTTACTTACAGGAAACATTGAAATAGATACATTTTTAAAAATATATATATAATGACGGTATTCATATTTCAGGTAAAGGTTGTGATTTTCAACTGAAAACTTGGATTAGGCAGGCCAAACATATCTACAAAGTGGTATGGCCATGCTGTAAATTTTGGAGTGGGATTATAAATCTGGATTTGTGATCAAGGGCTGTCTCTAAGAACAGTTCTCAGGAGATAAATGGATAGACCTGTGACACTTAGGAAAAGGGGGAAGACATCTCCCCTCAGGTGAATACATGTTTGCTTTAACTCATCACATGCTAGAACTGGATCAAAAATTTGATATCATGCATGGGAAGATACAGAACAGTATCGTGCAACCCTGTAATGAAAGCAAAAATTGTAAAACTGCTTTTCAATGTAACAACCAGCATCCATGCCAATGCTATTTAGACAGAGAATGCACATGTGCCATCAGCTCATTGAAAACTTTCCTGGAAGGCAAAGTCTTCTCCAATTTATCATTTCATAGCAAATGAGCTACCAGAAAGTGAATGAAATTGAGAAAGTGAAGTGAGAATCTGAGTGCTCTTTTTCCAGTATACAGCATTAAAATATATAGGAAAGAGGTGAAAAAACCCAAGCTTTGAAAGCTACCTAATCTCATCAGCCCTCTTATTTCTAGCTGAGCTGTGAACTTAGGTTTTAGTGTACTGTTCAATCATCTGAAAAGTTTCAGTTACTCTAATTTTTTATATAATGTGGTTCAGGTTTACAAATAATCTCATATTTTTGTTTACTTTTCATTCCATTTCAGTACCATATTCTATACATTAACAGTATGCTCCTTCTTTTTCTCTGAACTTGTAAAAATCTCTCTTGGTGTTCATTGATGCTCCTGAAAATTTTTTCCTGTAGCTCTTAGCTCACCATGAGGATGCATTTGTGATAGGAAAATGATACTGATATTAATTGCAGAAGTGGCTGGTTATTCTTAGTAAATTTTCCATTATGGTCTATTATGATCTTTTTGATTGGCAAGCAGATTCACAATGAGTGTTATCATGAACAGGAAAAAAACTGCATCAATTAACACAAATTAGCATCCTTGATGGAAGTTTGGAAAAACACAGGCATGAATGGGAAGGAACACAGCATATTTTTCCCTGTTCAAACTGAATCCCCAAACTTCATTTCAATTTTTTCTGGTAGAATTAAAGCCTTACATAGCTGAGAAACTTACACCAAGCTGAGCTGCTGCACAGACATGGTCCTTGATTTAGTAACAGATAAAAAAGAAATAGCTGTAATTTTCTAAACTAGGGATGTACTGATCTATGTCTCACCTGTACAAAGCACTGCATGGTCCTCTGCTTTTACATATTTTTCTGAGTTCTGGGATCATACCTCAGAGAAGAGGAGCAGAAAATTAATTACAGGATGAATTCAAGTTATTTTCTTCAGCAAATGCTTTTGTCCAGAGGAACATCCCGATAGGTTTTCTGAGACCTTTGTCTGTGCAGCTCTCTATTTTCCCCTATAAGTCAGTGTAAGTGGTCTCCAATATTAATTTCCTCTATTTATTCTTAAAAAAATGGCCACATTAAAAAATCCACTTTATGGGTCAGAGATATATTTACTGATGCCACTGCTACATGTTGGTTTACGAACTATTTTGTGCTAAACTCTGCTACCCAGGGTTACTACTCTCCTCCTGACACTGGATGTCAAAAGAAACAGGCATAGCTAAGAGTCTGTCACATGAAGAGAGGAGAAAGAAGTTTCACTACTTTTTTCTAAATGTGGGTGAGGGGAAAAAAAAACACCTGTGTTTAGAATTTGGAACCCAGAAGGAGAAGAAGGAAAGCAGATACTTAAGAGAAGAAGATGGGAAGACTCAGCCTAAGGCCAATATAGATAGAGTGTTTCAATATATGAAATTGATCTCCTTGGCTGTTTTATTGATGAAGTGGATGTATAATAAACACAGTCTGGGATCCTGTAATTGCTAAAGTGAAGGTCCAAGCCAAGGCACACCAGGAGAAGCCTTGCATTTATCTCCCTCTATGGATACCACAGAGGTCCACACAGTAATTTAAATTTTGGATGGACAGTGGAAAGAGTAAAGCAACAATGCATTCATCAGAGACTATAATTTGTCAAATAAGACATGAAGCGAAAATTTCTCTTTCTGCAAAGTTAACTTATATTTCTTTCTAATTGTAGTCACTTCAAGTATGTATAAGCAGTTGCTGAACCCATCTGTTCATCATCACAGTACAATGCAACATTAATTTAACCCTGTACTTTAAAATGTTAGATATTTGTTTATTAAGATTTATATGTAAATTCTATACATGTTCACTAAGATCTGTCAAAAAAATGCATCAGCCTTTTCTCTGATCTCAGATTCTGCTCTTTCAGGATTGGTATCATTTGTATAAAATACAGATTTGCTTATTTTCTTGTTATTAGTAATGCAGACTCCATTGTCATCTCTATTTCCTAAGCTGTTCACCAGTTTCTATATTGTTTATTTTCCATACAAGAAGGATTCTTACAGAAAATATGGAGGCAGTTATTTACATAAGTTGTTTTAATTCTGGATTATAAAATCATGAAGATGAGTAGAACATGATGAAAATCAGAGTACATTTCTTGAATACTGTCTACTCATATAAGCCTCTTATCAGTAAAAAAATTAATCAAATTAGAAAAATAAAATGCCAGACAGGGTGATCAAATATCCAGCTTTTTCTCAGAAACAGCTGAGCAGACTATGATTCTTCAGCATTGCAAAGTGACATAAAGAGAGAGTAAGTGATGCCAACATGTATAAAACATTGTGTGACATGCAGACACAAAACAATTAGTGAGCAACCAAATATCACTAAGAGATGACAAGTTCAAAGAAAGAAAAATGAAATATTTTTTTGCATACTGGGAATTATGCCACAGAAGTCTCTGAATCTTCCAAGATTATCAGCAATTTTAAAGCAATCAGAAAAATTCATGGAAGAAAAATCCATCAAGGGCTATTTATCTCAAGCTATAATAGCTGGATGAAGATGCTGATCTGGGGAATTTAAAATTTCCTTCTTTCAATGCTATGAATTTATGGAAAGTGGAAAATACCCAAAATATCTGAAAATAGGTACACAGTTAGGAAATAATAATAAAACGGTTTGGATTTTTCTATTATTTTTGTCTTGCATTCTCTATATTGTGCTAAACAACCATACTCATCGAAGCCATTTTCTTTAGGCTGTCATCTGAAATATGGGAAAATATCTGATTTGCTAAAGGCCTGAAAGGCAGATGTGCTTCCCAGCTAGCTGAGCACAGTAGCTGTTGGTAAGGGATGAACTTCACTGCACCAGCCAGCCCTTCCAAGCTGTGCCAGCCAATGTGCTACAGCTGGAAGATTAACCCTGCTCGCCGGCTCCTAGGAGGAGAATCAGGCAGCCACTCTGCTTCTGTTTCACAGAACAGTGCGAGGAAATTGCATCTGTGCCGTGTACTGGACGCATTTGTTATTGGTTTCTGTTTTGATGAAGAAAAGGATGAGTCAAAGGATTTTTCAGTTGGGAAGAGAAATGTTGCTGTACAAAGTCAGAACTCAGGAAAAAAGCATATAGCTTTGAGGGGGTTAAGTAGAAAGGTTGGTTGAGGGACTACTATCATAGCATAAAGAATATGTTTGCTCAGGATAATAATTTTGTCTTTTTAATATTTTGTTGCTCTATTGAATTACATGGTCCTTATAAAAAAATTTCTAATTGTTGAAAAATTAAAATCCCTTTCAGAAGAAAAAAAAAGCAGATTCAACATAGAATTTAAATAGTTTTATTGGGGAGCAGAAAAGCCCTTCCTTGCTTTTTTTTTTTTAATCTCTCTCTATATTTTTCAAGTTTCCTCTCAATTAAAATTACTAGAGCTGTAAAAACTTTCTCACAAACATTTCAGTGAAGTAGGTGGTCTTTATGTCATCAGTTTGTTTCTCATCAATAATTTTTGAGGGCTGAGTCTTGTTATGTTCATAGAAAATCAGTTTTAGGTTAACAGTACTTTTAAAACTTTTCATGAAACAAGGTTAAGTGATTAAATTATATTTCAGGAGTGAATTATATATAAGTAAGGCCATCCTGTCAAACAACAGATAAAATGACTTAGAAAACAACTGACTACATGAACAGTAGGTTCTGGCGGCAAGCAACAGAATGCACTCTTGCAATAAGTTTGCAGACATGTAATTATTACAATGGAAGGTTAGGTTCATGGAAAACCTCTACAGAAAGTTTAAGTAGGAAAATAAATGATGAAGAGAGAGAGATTAATCTGTTCAAAAGAAATTAATGAATTGTAAATGAGAATTTTAACTTAGAATAGTTCAACTTCTTGGTTTAACATCAGTCTCTTACTTTGTTATATAGGCCTTCTATTTGCAAATTAGTATTATGTTATTCATAGATGAAAAATTACAATGTAAAAATATTGAAAAGAAGAAATTATTGTCATACTTGCTAACCAGTATTTGTGTTAGCCGGAATAAATGCTTTTGAAAAAAAATACAATGTTGAAACAAATGTATAAATAAAGACTATGAAAATTTTAATTATGAAGCCTGCAAGTCAATAATTCTTCACAGTGGTTCATGTAAAAGCAATTTTCTAGAAAATCAAAGCTCTATATTTTTTTTCTTGTTTTTAAAAGCACTTAGCCCTTTTGAAGTCAAGATTCAAATTTTATCAATGTAGCTAAGTGTTCTAGTAAAATCATATGTAAAACTTGTGTGCTGGAAATAAAAATTTTCATACAGTCACAACAAATTGTAATTTTCAATGTTGTTCATGCAAGGAGTGCAGTCAGAGCTTAAAATTATTAACTTGTGAAATGACATAACAAAGCCTATCCTACCTTTTATTAGTATGTACTCTTGGATTTTCCTTATTTTTTGAAAACGTCATATGAAACAATGTGCTTTGAAAAAGTATAGTAATATTAACACAAAAATTCAATGATCATGGAACATTCTTCTCTTGTTTTCTCTCATAATATAAACCAAAATTTGTTCTCTGGTAAAATACAAAATTATGAGAATGCCATTTCTTTATCACAACTGATATTTCCTATGAAAAATGTAGCAGACGTTGAAGGAACTTTACCGTACTGAGGCCCAGCTCACAGCGCTATCACAACATTGTTATTTTACCCAAATTTCCCAATGATTAATATGGTGCAGTAAAGAGAATAATTATAGAATTGACTTCAATTACGTAAATGTATACAGTTTTTTCCCCACAACCCTTAGCCACTTTCTGTATATAGAGGAAATGTGAAAGAAGCCAGAACTTTCTAACAAAGAGAGGTACATTCTCATCCCATAAGGACAAAAGGATGTTGTGTTATTATGGACACATCACTTGAATTGCAGAGACTTTGTAAAAAAAAAAAAAAACAGCCAACTAAAACAACAAAATTAATTTATGCTGGATGTGGAGAAGCTCCTTGGTGTCTGGTATAAAGCAAAAGGCCCCTCATTTATTATTTGTATTTACCATTACTATATGTTGCACATGGTGTTTTGTAAAAAAAACCTCAATCACTGTCATCTACACCAGGACAATGGTCTTTCTGCACTGACATTAACAGTTGTAATTTTTTGGTTCTTCAGAGGGGATTAATTATCTGGGATAGTTCCTAAGGTACCTTCTCCCTTGTTCCTTTGTCCATTTATCCTTTCCACGGCATGACAGGCCCTCTTCGAGCTTTTTTTTATATCAGTGGTTGATAGTTAAAACCAGTCCAAAGGCACATAGTAAAACCAAATTGCCGACATGTTCTTACATGATTCTTGTACAAAGAAGAGTCAAAACACAGATTCAAGTGTCCCAAAAAAGTTGGAGAATTGTATCTCAAATTTATTTTCCTTTGTATCCAAGTGGAAATATAATTTTATTTTGTTTTTTCTTATCTTTACATAAATATTATAAAAGCTGGTTTACTTGTTGCTACAAGAAGCTGCCTAATTCTGTCTCAATTTTCCAGATGTTGTGCATAAAAGTGAACTGAATAGAAAGTGCTCCTGGTACTTCTAATCATAGGCCAATTTGAATGTCATTGAAGGGAGAAAGAATGTCAAAATAGTGAATGACAAAAGAGAACAAGAAAGGTAGACATATGACCTTGATTACAATCTAGAGTTGTCACTAAACATTACATAAATCTTTAGGAACTGTTGTTTCATAAATTATTTGTGACACTCTCGATAAATATTGAATTAGATGTCCTGTGGTGTACTTAAAACAAAATGAAAGTGTATTTAAAGTACCAAGATAAAATGGTACTTATTATGACTCTAATAAAACCTCATGTAGCTTTAATATGATAGCTTTCTTCTATACAGAATTCCCATGACTCATGTACTGTCCAGACTTCTATTCACTTCACAGGGGGTTTTGGGTTTGACCACTTTTGGGGACTGCCATAGTGTGCCCATCTGTAAATGTTGAACCTTTATGAGTTTCTCTTGGGTCTTACCTGTTTTCAGATTAGTTTAATTTTTTGGTTGCTGTTGTTCAATAGCTGCTAGAAAATCAGTTAAATTCAGTAATATGCTTTTTATGTAGCTTCAGAAATAATTTCATAGTTAATGTATTGCTATATGTTGACCTGAATAAGTGGACACTATGTGTTTATTCTGGTGTTCCATTTGTGAGAAGAAATTGACAATGGGAAGATTCCTCTTTATGTTTTCCCAGAATCCCTACTATTTTGGAGACTGCCTTCGTAGTCTACACTTCACCCTAAAAAAGTACAATTAAAAATTAAAAATAAGTTTTAACTGTCAGTTTACTAGTAGAAATCCTCTAAGAACGTAGTAGAAGTGAAACAAAATTTAAAAAGCCTTCCACTTAAGGTGAAGGTTGTTGTGGCAGGGAATATATGTCAGGATTTCAGCACAATAAAAATCGAACCTGTTGCTAATCCAACTATAAAATTCTAATCTGCTCAACACAGGGATTGGTTCTTTTAAGGTTTCAAATTAATATTACTACCGGGGCAATCCAATGCTCCTGAAATAATTGTTTATCTTGCCAAAGTAACTGCTTTATTTCCCAAATTAAGAAGTAGGCGCCCCTGAAGACAACAGAGTTATCCAAAGTGATTGCACAGGTATTTGCTTTCCTTCACAAAATGTCTCAACACATGTCATACAACTATCATACTTTGTTTACAGAAACTCAGTCTTTTTGGAACTGCTGTTAGTTTCTTTCACAGATCATTTAAAATCTCATGACTCTTGCTCTTGTGTGAGTCTAGATAAAGTGTTTCAAAATGTCCCGTGGACTCATTTAGGCATTAATTGGTATGTGCACTGAGATTTCCTAACGCCAAGGTGTGCCTAGAACTAAAGTCTACTATTTCCAAGATAGATGCTCTAATCCCAGAGCTGTTATGCAAAGATCAGGCATGACAAGCAGTGGTGTTAGGGTGCCTGGCTTTTGAGATTAGGCTGCCAAACTTGCCTGGATACCTGTAGTTTGAGGGGCTATCAAGTCTCTAGGAAGTTACTTCCTAAATCTAGACACTATCATTATGTTGGAAAAGAGTAGGTCTAGATAATAAGTGGGGACTCATGTAGTTTTACGAATTATTTAAACCTAAAAGGTCTGTATTCCATGCGAAATACATAACATTGCACAATGGCTGCCTTAGCCAAGTGACCTCTTAGTTTTGCCAAGAGACCTTTCCAAGCCCTGTACAGCAGTTTTTGAATGGATGATAGTTTTGAATAAAGTAATTTTTTTCCACATCATCTACATTTAATACAAGTTTACAATAACTTTATACAGTAGTGGCAATTTCTGTTCAGAGTACTACTCAGCATTTCACCACGTCTTAATTAGACACAGAAAATCAAAAAGCAAAAAAGAGTACTATAAATTTCATTGTGATTAGTTTCCTCTCCTCTCTAGTGAGCAAAAGTTCATATTTTAAGGATATCTTCAAGGAAAATCCATAGTCCCACAGTAAATTAGCTTTTGGATGCCCAGTAGTATTTTCCTCTACAGGTCTACTGTCAGTTTGACCAGGAGAAACAAGACAAGTTGATTTCTTCTATGTCTTTGCTATGTTCTGCTCATCTGACTAATAATAAGCTGTGAGTACTGTAAAAGACCTGTTACAAAATCTTTTAGGAGAATATATTTAATACAATTTTCATGGATAGAAAATTTTGATAAATTATTAAAACTCCAATTTCTAATCTGCTCTTCATCATGATTTCTAGCTTCACACTGGGGTTTGTGACCTTATAATCATTTAAACTTCTTTTAGGCCTCAGTACAAATCATCTCTGTTAGAAGGCTCCACATTGTGCTGTTTCCCATGTCTCTTGCCTGTTTTGTGGGAAAATCTTTGTTTATATCAGCCTTTCATATCTGACATATTTTACCATGGGAGAATAGGAGTTTCAAAAAACAGCTCTGTAAAATAAATAGCTCTGTATAATGAACATTTTGTAGCATCTGGCCCAAGAAAACTATAATTGATCATACCCAGCTTTTGATCCATTTGAGGAAACTTCTGGCTATTATCCTAAGCTTTGCTCCAATAACACCTATAAAATAATCAGGTTTTGTGCTGCACTTTATTTTTCAACTTTTTTTTTTTCCCAGATGATGAAATTTCTAGTGCTCTTCCAAAACTTGTCTCATCTTTCAATGGGAACACAAACTGAGTTTTTCCACTGGAGCCTGTGCCTAAAACACAGGCTTGGTGTTGCTACCAAAATTTTGAGTGCAAATGCCACTTTTGCATCTACATATTCTCATTCAAAATAAAACCAAAACCAACCAAAGCCAACAAGTAAACAAAATTTTGTCAGAATCCTGTGGTTTTGGTTACAAAATTTAGACAGAGGAGACTTCTACTTTATAGTAACTTGACATCTTTTCAAGTCAGCATCTTCCATGTACTACTGTTTTCTGCTTTCTTAAGTTTCCTTGAGGCTGCCTTTCATCTCCACCTTTCTTTGTTAAATGCCTTCTCTTTAAAAAAAAACAAAAGATGACACAGCCTCCTTTTTTGCCCTTACCTCCAAAGGTTGGGAGTTATCTTGGTCACTTGAGACTGTAATTTCCTTCCATCTAAATTCAGAGGAAAACCCTTCTCAAGACTGCAGCACTATACCCAGCTGTGAATTTCCCTTTAACTATGAGGCCCCTCTCAAACACACTCTTTTTGCACATTGAACAGATGGCATATGAGGATGTAAAGGTAAAAAATGTCCTAAATGTGGTGGTTTACACAGTTGCCAGGAGCATGGCATGAATTGGGTGGTTTGTTTTGCTAACTGCTGAAAATTAGAAAGTGATTGAGTAGACATAGCAGGTGTGGTGTTGGCATATTTTGGATTCCAGCTGAATCATTAAAGCAAACCAGAGACACTAAACAGATATTTTCTATGTAATCAAACAGGAGGAAATATTCAGGTATTGCATTATTCACGGCTGACTTGAATGGTTTGAGCACAATTGAAATTATTTATTTTTCTACTGCTGTTCTGCAGCTGTCTGGTCTCAAGGATATGTTTTAAATTGTTTGACAGGGAGGATTGTTTGACAGAATGGACTGTATTATTTTGAGGTTTAACTCTGAAGTGATAAAAGTACACTGGGGGAGAAATAGTTAGCAGGCTCCTTACCAAATGAGTAGTAGTACAAGTTTCCTCCATATCTTCAAACAAAATCAGTACATGCTCCCATTGTGTCAGTTGCAAAAATTATGAGTGATCCAGAAAGAGAATGGAAAAAGAGTCCTTTCTTAAGTGAAATAAGTAAACATCAGAATGTCAGATGAGCTGCCACTTATGTAAATTTTGATATTTATAAACTAGGCTTGTTTAAACAAACCTTGTTGAAACAAAGAGACTTTGACCTCCATCCATCATAGAACAGACACAAATTTACTGCTGCATTTCAGACATTGGCAGAAGGGCAAAAACTCCTCTTGTGGAGGATGGACAAGCTGTATTCAGCAGGAGAAAGGCCAGAGCAACTCCTGCTTTATCAACACTCTGCACCCTGAGGTGTGGGAAGCTCCACACCATGAACCATTCCCCCACCACATCAGACTTGGCAGAGGAGCAATTGCAGCACCGTGTCCCATGGGACCTCTTTTTTTTTTTTTTTTTACATTCAAGGTCACCATAAATTACTGAAAAATGAAGAATAACGCAAAACTGCTAAATACTGTAAATATTATGGAGCAGAGCAACTTCCATTTCATACTGCTGAAGACTAAGGGGGAATGTGTGAATGGCAGAAAGAGATACACGTGTGAAAGGTTCAGAAGAATATGTGAAAATCAGTTGTAAAATGTAGATTTTGTCTTTAAAGGCAAGGCTCTAAACAGGAAAATTGTTTTAATCCTTTTCTGCTTAAGAAAAAGAGTTGTACAAATCACTGATAAAGTTATGGTCCCATCAATTCTTTTTTTTTTT